>CH003263.1:2018188-2067980 GCA_000149265.1 Ciona savignyi
GCGTCGCCTTTCAACCGAAGGTTTACGGACAGGGCACTTTACGGACATTGCCTGAACCCAAAGGATTAATGGGTTCTACTAAATTGAAGAAACGTGTCTATCATATACAACACACTGCAATAGCTTTGGTAACACGACGGTGGGCGCGAGGTGATCTGACGATTGCCCGTGTGTTAACCCCTTGGTTTTCCCATTCGTGGGGTTAAACATGAATATCCTATCCTAATCGATTCGCTAAAGACAAGTTTCGAACCTGCAACCTTTAGGTTGAAGGGCGTCGCCCTAAACCGCCAGACTAACCGACCGGACTATATTACATTTGTGTTGTGTGTTCGGGAGGCTTAGTTAATCTTAGAGCCCGTTAATTCACCAAGTTTAGACGATGTTCGCTAAGTGCCCTGCTTAAAGCTAACGACCCTCTGCGTACCTTCAATAAGACGACGCACTAACCCACCATCCACCCACCGATTCGGCCAGAAGGCAACTTTCAGATTAAATTACTTCAAACGTTGTCATCCTTCATTTAAAAAGTAAAAGCAATCCTGGATTGTCTTCAGCTATAGGCCTAGAGGTCACTGTTTTTGGTGATGTTATTTTTTGCGCATCCAAAACCAAACCGAATAACTTTTTCTACATGTAGGCCTACAGCTTAGATTAGAGAGTTTCAGCCAGGTTTGTCGGCCATATCGCCATGCTACTTGTTGAAGCTAAATCTCAACAGTCGGCGCGATGTTTGGGCCGTGACGAATAAGTGACTATTCTTGTTTAATGCTCGATTCAAAGTGTATTCAGGTCAAACGTTCCAGCAATAATTCAAACAACAATATTAGGAGTCAGGAGATTAAATTTAGTTGATAGTCACTATAATAAATAAACAAAAAAAACATATTAATCTTATATAAAGGTTACAACTAACTTATGACATCGCAGAAAACTGGCGCAAAACTGAAACACGAGTTTGGAAAATGATACAAAGAACGGAAAGTTCGCCGATAGGTGGCGCAATAAATATTTTAAACAGTTGGGTTATAGTGTACACAAAAAGGGATTGTTGGCGTCAACATTCCGGCCCCAAAATAACGAAAGTTATTTTCCGAAAACGAACGACAACAATAACTGTACACAATAAATACAAAATCAATTGAAAACTTCCAATCGGACAACATTTTGAACATCTAACATCCATGTTGAAGAGAATGTATCAACCTGTGTTGTTCTTATAAGAACACCACTGTGTAATCGACAATTAAAACAGTTTCAATAGGCAGATTTTACAAATAATTGTCTACAACTATCCAGTATCTCTCTTGCAGAGCAGCTCATGTGGTAAGTACAAATTTACTCCCAATGTCCTTCCCACAGCATACTTATCCATCGAATCACAAGTGAGCTTTAATGATCTATCAGCACCTGGTAGGAAGGGAAGAACACAGCGGCAGTTATGGTTATACTTTATGGGATAAATACCACTGCTGTGTAGAAATTTGGATAACTGCGATATACAAGACTCAGTCATTTCCCTTGAATTAATAACATATAAGCAATCAGCCTCAGTGGTATTTTTCTTTGCATCTTCTCGCTGGAACCTTGTCAATTTGTTGGCGTGCTCCGGCCCCTGTAGCAGCTGGTGGGGATTATACCAAATCCTTTTAGCAGGGACATTGCTATAGTCTGGAACTTTATGTCTGTTATCTCTGTAATCTCTCATTTTATCCTTATACTTATCGAAAAGATCCAAGTCATGCATGAACTTCTTCTCTGGACTATTATGTCTGCGTTTCACTATTCTTTGATCGTCAGTAAAGATGGGTTTGCTTAATTTCGAGGGCAGCCTAATTATGGGTCCCATTTGGAAAAATGGGACACATATTGTTTTTGTCCGTTTTTTTTTTCTTTTTTTTTTTTTTCGTCAAACGCTTGACAGGTATGATTTTGTGGACCCAACATCTACCAGAAAGGGTAATGGAATCATAATGAAACTCGGTAATTTGTTAGACCACATAGTTTAGATATGCAGAAGCCAGAATTTTGGGTAATAAATCTAGGGGAATTCCCCTGGGACGTTAAAAACCAAAACAGTATTTTTTAATAAAAATTTACCTTTTTGAGGCATAGCGCTTAAACAGCTTCTCTCTCTTTGTTTAAATTTGGTGAAATGTAAGTGCATTAATCACTGATATAACACTTGAAAGAATTAAAAAAATTACCTAGGGAAATACCCTAAAAAATAAGATTTTGTTTTAAATCATGATTGTGACAGGCATGGCTTGTGGCCCCAACATATACTAGAAAAAGTAATGGAATCGCCATGAAACTTTGTCATTTGTTAGACAATATGTCCTAGATATGCAAAAACCAAACTTTTGGGTAATATATCCATGGGAATTCCCCTGGGAGGTAAATAACCGAAATGGAGTTTTTAAAAAAAAATTAGTTATTTTTGCGCATAACGCTTAAACGGCTGCTCCAAATTTCAATTAGATTTGATAAAATATAAGTGCATTAGCCACTGATAAAACACCTAAAAGAATTTAAAAAAATACCCAGGGAAATACCCTGATTGTGACAGGCATTGCTTGTGGCCCGACATCTAACAGAATAAGTAGTAAAATTGCAATTAAACTTTGTCATTTGTTAGACAGCATGGTCTAGTTATGCGGAAACCAAAATTTTGGGTAATATACCCAGGGGAATTCCCCTGTGAGTTGAAAAACCAAAACGGTATTTTTTAAAAAATAATTAGCTTTTTTTGCGCATAGCGCTCAAATGGCTGCTCCAATTTAAATTAGATTTAATAAAATGTGAGTGCATTAGTCACTGATAAAACACATAAAAGAATTAAAAAAATTACCTTGGGGAAATACCCCAAAAAGAAAGATTTTTTTCTCAAATCATGATTGTGACAGGCATGGCTTGTGGCTCCAACATCTACTAGAAAACGTAATGGAATCGCAATGAAACTTTGCCATTTGTTAGACAACAAGGCCTAATTATGCGAAAACCAAAATTTTGGGTAATATAACCAGGGGAATTCCCCTGGGAGTTGAAAAACCAAAACGGTATTTTTTTAAAATAAGCTCTTTAGGGCATAGCGCTTGGTCGGCTAAAATGTTAGTCCCCTATCCGACGTTGTACCATTGAGAAAAAAGAAATACAATATCAGGGAAATACCCTAAAAATTACGACTTGTTTCAAAACCGTGATTGTAACAGGCATGCCATATCGCGCCGACATCTCCAACAAGGAGTCGCCAAAGCGGACTAAAACTGTTTGTTAGATTATCTAACTTTGATAACATTACTCAGATATGTAAAAACAGAAATTAATGTAGGCCTACTAAGCCCAGTGGAATTCCCCCGAAATAATGAAACTCAATCGGGCTGTTTTGGGAATTGACCTTCATTATACTACAGCGCGTGGCAAGAAGCTTAAATTAAAACATTTGTGGTAAAATTTTCGGAAATCTCACACGCGTATTATTTTTATAACTGCACATGGAAAAGAAGTTTGGTTTAATAACTATGGGACCCATGCGTTTATGCTTGCAGAAACAAAACTATGACAGTCCGGTTAAAACTTTCTGAAATGTTAATAAACATGGACCTGACGTGCACATATCTAACATTAACATATATTGTGTGGGGAACAATAATATCAAGATCGGATTGTTACCTTAGGGACCCATGCGTTTATGCATGCAGAAACAAACTACATACCCGGTGTATAAAATACATATGTTAGTTAGGGACCCTGCTCGCATATATATATACATATGGTACAAAATGTGTTTTACAAATAGTGGTGGTAAAATACGTGGTTGACACTCTCTAGTTTTATTATGTTCATTTACTTTTTTCGTAGTTGACTCGTCCACGATTTTATACATTTGTTGATCTTCCATTGAAAGGGATACTTCTTCGATCTGCTTATTTTCACAAAGGTTGTGGGGGGACATGTGCTCATGTTGTTGGTGCAATGTTTGAGTGCCAACTTTACAACAGTTCACAGACACACATGTGTCATTTGAAGCATTATTTGACTCTACTCCATTAAGAATCCATGACCAAGACGTGTTCGAATGGCGGTTGGGCAACCCGGCATGCGGCGCCTAGAAATCTCTTCTGTGGCCAGCTCATTGTCTGATCCGATCAGCAACTCAACCTCATTTAGGTTTAAACATGGAAAATGTAAATTTTTGAGATGAGGATACTTAACTTTATCCTTTTGTGTTGGTATACTGTCGTGCACATCAGGTAACTCAGGAACAACCAATACATCTCCAAGTGAAAAGATATCCTGCTCGTACAATCCTTTGATTGACAACTTCATTAAACAACTATTATGATCTACCGAGTGGTTCAAAGTTTTTATTGTAAACTTGGTTCCTATTCTTTCATGTGGTGAAATTGTTGGCATCAGTTTGTTCAATAGGCTTGTCTTGCACATAGTATGGGAGGCTCCACTGTCTAGAAATGCATAAGTTAGCACGGAGCAGTTTCCATCAGCAGACCAAACTTCAACGGGTAGCACACGAAATCGAGTTCTCTTAGAAATATCCACTATTGCGTTGCTGGCGCCAGTCAGTACTTGATTACTAGATACTTTCGGTTCCCATGATGGTAGTGTGCGAGATCTTTGGAAATGCAGCAGGGAATGATGCTTACATCCACAACTTTGACATCTTCTTCTATTGAAGCAAGCACCAGCAGTATGTCCTCTGACCAGGCAATTAAAACAAGCACCCCTCTTTTTTACAATGTCAAATCTTTGATGTGGCGCACATTGCATGAATTGCTCACACTCATACAAATGATGTAGCTTTTCACATAGTAGACATGGAACGGTACTTGGGTATCTTGTGTTTTGTTGAAGGTTCCTGGACGATTGCATATTAATAATCCCGCTAGTGTTTAATCCAACTATTTGTTTTCCACAACTTCGGTTATCCTTGCTTATATTCTGAGTGGAGTGTGAAATTGCATCTCTTTCAAATGCAATTTGTCCCAGTGAAGTGTTTCTCAGTTTTGCAGCAATATCAACATGGTGCATTATTTCAGCAAAACAAGGTAATTGTCCTTCGCTTATCTTTATTCTACAATCTCTTAGAATCCCAACTTGGAGACCTTTTGGTAGACGTCGGTATAATTTCTCAATCAAATTAGCATCTTCCAAATAGTTTGAGCACCCAAATGCAATTAACGTATTGTAACAGCTATTCATTTCTGTCCATAATTTAAACAGTGCATTGTGGTCTCCATCTGGTAAGTTGTCTCCTATGGTTAGTGTGTCAAGATGGGCATGAACAATTCGATGACGTTGCCCAAACTGTTCGTCCAAAATAGACATAGCCATTTCAAAACCTTTCTCTGGTGGTTCAATCACAACACATGATCGAATTGCCTCGTAGGCTTTACCTGTACACAGGTTCATCAAATAGTTCAATCGGGTGGATGCATCCATGACCGAATCCATAATATTATTTCGAAACTCAGTTTTAAACTTATGAAACTCCAGAGCACTTCCATCAAACTTAGTCAGGGTACGGACTGGGAGAGGCCCTCTTTGCATTGATGCCGCCATTGTCTTAATTGCATCAGTTAGTTCAATAAGATTATTTGACTTGTCAAGTTGTGGAGCACCACTTACTTCTAGTTGCTCCAAATTAGGTGATGACCGAGAAACAGGGGATTCATCAAAACTTTCAGTTGTATTAATCACTTTAAAATCCGTTCTCACCTTAGGTTTGTCTCCTTCTGTAATGTTCATTTGGCTTAAAATCAATTTATCTTCCTCTTCCAGTAGCAATTTTGCATGAGCAATTTCTTGATGTCTTTGTTTCAGAACATCTAACTCTGGCTTTCCTTCCATTCTGTCATTTTTAGAATACATACTTTGAGAGACTTTTGTTTTAACAACCATTTTTGGATGCAAGTTCAACTGTCCACCAATTAATTCCTCAATCAGTTCTGTGGCACTTTTGTTTGAACTCTCATCAGCTGTCAGATCAATCAAAGGTTCGCTGTCCATTTTGTTCATAACTTAAATTTAATAATGTTGAAGCTAAATCTCAACAGTCGGCGCGATGTTTGGGCCGTGACGAATAAGTGACTATTCTTGTTTAATGCTCGATTCAAAGTGTATTCAGGTCAAACGTTCCAGCAATAATTCAAACACCAATATTAGGAGTCAGGAGATTAAATTTAGTTATTGATAGTCACTATAATAAATAAACAAAGAAAAACATATTAATCTTATATAAAGGTTACAACTAACTTATGACATCGCAGAAAACTGGCGCAAAACTGAAACACGAGTTTGGAAAATGATACAAAGAACGGAAAGTTCGCCGATAGGTGGCGCAATAAATATTTTAAACAGCTGGGTTATAGTGTACACAAAAAGGGATTGTTGGCGTCAACACTACTTTTTCGCCATATGCACTTTATGAAAAAAAATACATCTGGGCCAACATTTCCCTTCATAGCTACAGCATTGCAGCACATTTGCGGTTTGTTATTGTTTATTATATAGGCTGCTACTACATGTTGTCTTTGTTACTGGTTTCATGTGACTCTCTGTAATCCTCACACCGTTGAAATCGCAGTCTGATTGCTATCTGTGAAGTCACATATTGAACTTATAGCTATAGGGAAACGCCAAGTCAGCCAAGCATATAGGCACCAAGTATAACTTATATCTACGAACCCCTACAGCCTTGCCTTTTAAACATCTTTGATTTGATAAGAAATATTTTAAAAACTTGTATGCTACGTCTTTTCGCGACGCCCGCTAAACCAGAAGATGCACAATAGAATTTGTTACAAAAAAGCACAATTCTAGCAATATTAAAACGATCTTCCAACTTGAACTTTTATTTCACTTTACATTGCTTAATTATCAAAAAAATAAAAATATTTTATACAGTAGAACTTTTAACTTGTGGACTTTATTTCTATACATAATAAAAATTAATTTTAAGAACTTTGCACAAGTCAAATGAACTGCAAAAAATATTATAACCCGTCACTTTAAAAAATCCCAAATCTCCACAAGGCAGTAATTGCACCAGTTCACGGTAACAGTGGAATTTTTACCACGATAGGCTCATTTATATTACTACTCCCAATCATAAACATATGATAAAGTGATTTCGATGTAACATATGGTAACTCTTGGTGAAGTTGTGAGTAATATATTTTAAATCATTATTCTTACATATATATACATTGTATTGTTTTTTAACCATTCGGACACACACGATTTTCTTACACCCAAAACATTTTGACTGGGCTCAGTTAAGACCCCCTAAATGGACTCGTCAGTAAGACCGTTTTCATACAGTAAAACTGTTTTTTTTCGATATTTTCCCGCCACCTGTGGTATCGCTGTTGCTGAACAAAATCTAAAAGTTTAATGCTTTTATCATTATTCAGAAGATAATATTAAAAAATAGAAATAAAAAAAGATAGTGACTCTTTCGATATTAAAAGAAATCCAACATAATTAAAAAAAATATCCTACAAAACGCACCTGCACTGTTCCCAACCTATTATTTTAATCCAATCAACGGACGATTTCGCGTCATGCATGAACAAATACAGTCACGTGGTATTGTATACAGTCGTACTGTTGAGTTGCATAATTAAAATGTCAATAAACGGCAAAAGGGTGCATTGCCATTATGGGAATATTTAAAAATTCTTATATAGTTTAATTATCGAGGATTATAATTTATTAACTGGAAGGTAAAATGCAAGTTTATCGTTAAAATATTTTGCGGTAAAACTGTCTACGTGACTTTTGTCACTGATTCAATATAGTAAATCAAAACTGTTAAAGTTTTACATGTGGATAGGCAATACTTACAAGCTGTTAGGTTAATCGTTAAAAATAATAAATTTGGGTGAAAAACATGGTATTTTCGTCATTAACATAAGACGGGGTATATCATGAGGGCCTGAGGGGGTGGGTTATATAATGATACTTAACAAAAATACTTAGTCTCGCTCAATATATAGTGCATTGGTCTCGCAGATTAGCAAAGCCTGCTGTGTAGCCTAGTTTTCATTGTGTTAAGTTTTTATGGTAATATAACCTCCGATTTTTAAACGTTTTTTTTTTCAGATTAAATTTTGTGATAGGGCTACGCACCAACCATTTCCATTTGTCTTCCAATATCGCATTTCAACAATATAATATTAGATTAATTGAGCCAAGGAATACAGATATGCTAAAACATAAACTATTTCCACAACTAAAGCTGTTATGCAATCAAATCGGACGTCCAACCCAAAGGCTTTCTCAAAAGTAAGTTTAAATTAAACTCTTTTTTTTATATGAAAACTGCAGTATTTTTGTAAATTTAATTTGTTACAGATCTCTGGTAAGACAGGTCCACAGCAATGGAAACAAATTAATTTTCCGCCAGGTTTGTTGTGTACATAAACAATTACAAGACTAAAATAGGATGCATGAGACCCCTGCTGGTGGAAAAATAAAGGATTTAACAGCATAAATAATAGACTGTAGTCTGAATGCCACCTACACATCTAGTTGAGTTTATAAGCTAATGTTATTTAAATTCAATTTTTTCCTTGATTGGTCCTTGAGTACTTTGCCAATGGAAACAAGTGTTCGACAGATTAGTCTGTTGGGTTAGTGTGTCAGCTTTCAGCCAGATTGCAGGTACAAAACTTGTCGTTAGCTAGTCGGTTACAAGTGCCCTTGGACAAGGCACTTAACGGACATTACCTGAACCCAGCGGATTAATAGGTTCTACCAAATTGAAGGAACGTGTAAATCATACACAACACAATAGCTCTGGTAACCGGACGGTGGGCGCGACATGATCTGATGATTGCCCGAGTGATAATCATGGAGATAAAGATGAATATCCTATCCTAAGCTATCCTAAGTCATCATACCAGGAATTAATTCTAGAATCGGTTTGTTTCTAACGAGTGAAAAAGTTTAGTTCATTGCCAGTGAGTGTGCTGGCACTAGGCACATGTACACTGTTTCAGTCAATTAGATTAATCTAGTTCTAGACAAACTATGACATTTTGGCAAAAAAGCATCACATGATTTTGATGTACTTCTGGCTTTTTATTACCGGTACTTCGAGGAAATGGCGATTCCAGATGTGGATCAAATCTTACACTTAGAATGATGCATAACCTGTAAAAAATGTTCCAGATGTTCCACAACGAGACATACACCTTCACATACTTACTCGGTTGTCCTGTAACTAAAGAGGCAGTTATTATTGATCCCGTTAATGACACGGTAATTTTGAATTTTCCTGTTTTCAACATTCAACAACTGTTTCAGTGGTAATTAGTCTACTGCAATGTTTAAGTGTATTTTGTTGGAACTTCCTATTTTAACATCATTACAGTGTTGGTATAGTTTTGTGCAGCCTGTTAATTATATAAATTAATGTAAAATTTACATTTTATATGCCATAGGTTGATAGAGATGTCAAATATTCCACAGAAATGGATTTAAATTTACTGTATGGATGTAAGTGCTTTTTTATACTATATGTATCTTTAATTGACATGGTTAATTAATGTTATTGGATTAGACACTATTTGTTTGACTTTTAAGACTATTGTTGGTAGTGGTTTATCCAAAATGAAAGGAATCTAAACATAAGAGAAAAGACTAAAGAAAATTAAACACTAATAATTACGTATTTCAAATAAGCCATATTAGTAAAAAAATAAAATAACATGAATAACTCTTTACACTTAATTATTTATTTTTATTTTTCACTCATTGGTCACATTAAAAAAGATTAGCTGGTACATAAAAAGAAGAAAAAAAATTGAAAAACTTTAGTGGTTAAAGCAAATCATTTAATTCATTTAGTAAACACGCACGTACATGCTGATCATGTCACTGGTACTGGAAAACTAAAGGAAAGATTGCCGAACTTCCAGTCGGTCATTTCTAAAGTTTCTGGTGCAAAGGCAGACAAATTTGTAGAGCATGGAGATACATTGAAATTTGGGAAGCAGGTAATGTAGGTAAAAACCGGTTTAAAAAACTTGGCTAGTAGCGAAATTCCAGTTATCACTGGACACTGTGCAACCTAGTAGATCAGTTCATAAAAAGCTGTTTTAGATCTTTACCCTAACTACCAACTACATCCTTCTTGGTTATTCCCTTAACACTGCAGTTAACAAGCTCGTTCATGTGGATTTAAATTAACCAATACAAAATTTAAATCATAAATATCAAATGTTTAAACCCAGTCACACAGTGCATTATCTCCTTTCACACAATGTTTTGTGTGATACAGTGATGTAATGAATATTGATGTTTTAACACCAACCACATTTTATCACTGGATATAAACATAATTATACCTTAACACATTGGTGTCACCCATCTGCAACTTTACATACACCCCTAGGTTATAGAATGCAGGGCCACACCAGGCCACACAGCAGGCTGCATGACATACGTTCTACCTGACCACGCTATGGCGTTCACCGGAGATACTCTGCTTATTAGAGCTTGTGGAAGGACTGATTTCCAACAAGGTAAAACAACAAGTTTAAAAAAAAAACAGTTGATTACTGAGCTTGAGCTTTATTGTAGTATCCTGACAGTTAGCTGAATCATAGTATTGGTAGTCTGCAGATGTTTGAAACAAGTGGCTAAAGTTATGTCTTTGGGCAAGGCACCCAGTGTAACAGACATTGCCTGAACACAGTGGTTTAACAGGTTGAACTAAAATTTAAGACATGCCTTAAATCATATACAACACACTGTGACAGCTCTGGTAACTCCAACGACGGTGAGTTCTATTCACAGGGATAAACATAAATTTATAACACAGATTTTTGTAGTAAATGGTGCTTTAAGGCCCACATTCGTTGTTACAATGCTACTGTGGATCCTATGCTAATTAAATAAATGAAAAAAGTAAAAAAAAACAATGAAGGGTTAAATATTATTGTCAATATAAGGTTCATAAATAGCGATCACTTTCTTAAATGTTCCAGGAAATTCTGAAAAACTTTACGACTCTGTCCATAATCAGATCTTTACACTGCCGGAACACTACCAACTTTACCCAGGACACGATTATATGGGTGAGAATGTGTTTGAATATTTTAATAAATTTGGGGCTTTTATTTAAAAAATGAATAACACAATTGTCAGTTTGGCTTTTTTAAATGGTTGTTTAATGGCTTCGGAAAATATTACAAAAAAGTCCGCAAACTGCATATTAATTCACTTAAGTTTTAAAATTTAAGTATTTCATTTTGTATGTAGAATTATTGCAAAGTTATTATGCAGGATTCTCTGTAACAACGGTTGCCGAAGAAAAAATATTAAATCCCCGATTGACCCTTAGCAAGGAAAAGTTTGTGCAATTTATGAAAGACCTGAATTTGGCCTACCCCAAATTAATAGGTTAGTACATTATTTTAAATTTTGTGCTTTTTATATAATACTGCAATTGTACTATAAAAGGTACTGCATTTCATTTAGGGTAAACCAATCAATATATGTGGGATAAAATGGCCAACTCTGATAAATTAAAATTAACGAAAAGTGACATCAAATCGTAAATAATTTACCATCTACACTAATGGTAAACAGACTAAATATACATCACATGGTTTCACTTAATCTAAAAATAGATTTAATTCTGTCAATGTGCAATTTCCTTATCTCCGTTTAAATATTTGTATGGCTTAACTTAGCATACAGCGTTAAACATGATGTGCAAAATTAGTTCCAAGTATGATTTGTGGTATTTCCTTCAGAAAACGTAAGCTGTTTAGGTGGGTAACTTAAAATTAAGTCAAAAGAAAATAGCTATTAGCATAGGCATAAGCTTATTTGGCCAGAAGACCATTAATGTTAAATATTGCTCATTGGTAAATGATTTTAATTTGGATTTGCAATAATATATCTACCATTACTATTTATGCAATTACATACCGGTATGTTACACCAGTCAAACATAACAATACACACTAGTTTTAGTGAAGTGTAATGTTAAAATCGCAGTAAAACATGCATCAATATATCTACCACAATTTTTTACCATACCGATTTATATATATTTATATCTGACATCTTGGCTTCTATTGATGGTTTATGGTATATTTTCCCACAGCTGGAGATATCATACTAATCCATTTCAAAACAAATCAAAATTTGCAGACATATCTGTTCCTGCCAACCTAAAGTGTGGTGAGATAAGCAGACAAGCAATGCTCGGAAGTGAAGAAATTCTGAACAAATAACTCGCTTTTATCTTTTTTCATAAATCTTTTTACAACATCACATATATGTTACTTCGCTTTGTATATTTATTTCTCTTTGATACAACTCTTCTTAGGATAGGATGGTATTTAAAATGTTTGTCCCTGTGAATAGGAAAACCAAGGGATTAATACACGCCCAATTGCCAGTTCACCTTGCACCAATCGTCGAGTTACCGTAGCTATTGCAGTATGTTGTGTATGATACATACATTCCTTCAATTTTGTAGAACCCATTAATATGCCTGGTTCAGGCACCGTCCGTTAAGTGCTTTGCTTAAGGAGACAATCGACTAACTAGTGACCAGTTTCAAACCTGCAACCTTTCTTTCGGCTAAAAAACGCATTAATCCACCCGACTAATTAGTTCTTTGTTTGTTGTGCTTTCGTCTACCAAAGAGTTTATTATTACAATTTTGTGCAATCATCCATGTAAATTATGGCTGAAAAATATAATTGACTTTGTGGTTGCAATCTTCATATTGCTAATTTGCAAGTTAAAGTATGAACAGGTGTTTAAGTACTTTGAGTATGAAAGCTTTGTATTAAAAACTTACATAAAAACAAGTTAAAACATGTCCTGAAACAATTGTAAAATTGTAGGTGTTTAAGTATTACTTGAGCGTCAGGTTACTTGGAAATATTAGGGATAAAATTAAAATTCATCACTATTCATAAAATTGAAAGTTTTACTTCTGCAATTAATTTAACATTTTGTAGGATTACTTTGGCAAGTTAAAATTATCGAAGGCTCAAAAATCGAAGGAAACCTATAAATAAACTGACATGCTAAAAGTTATTTTTTTTATCATTTTGGCTGCAGACGGTGCTATACAGTTTAAAAAGAGAGTATTGTTTTAAAAAAAAAGATTGTCGTCAATATGAGGAGGCCTATACCAAACAGATTGTGTTTTGTTTAAGAAAAAGAAAAGGGTTCCCTATGAGTGAAGGAGCCCCAACTTAATGCCACACAGCTATTACCTGTTATAGAACTCATAACTCAGTTGTTTTAGCAGTGACCGTCAGTTATAGGATCGGCTGACGGTACGAGGTGATTTTTTTTAGATCGGGTTGGAATTCTTTACAACATAGCACAATATAAGCATGCGTTCTCTGCAGACTACACGGTTGGCTGTGGTGCCGTCGTCTAGAAAGCGACCGTCATCGTTGCAGCATGGTTTAGCAACTTTGTATTCTGTTAGGATAGGATAATCATGTTTATCCCTGCGAACGGGAAAACCAAGGGGGTTAACACACGGGCAATCGTCAGATCACGTCGCGCCCACCGTCGGGTTACCGGAGCTATTGCAGTGTGTTATGTATGATTCACATGTTCCTTTAATTTGGTAGAACCCATTAGAACCCCAGATATATCCTGTTGCGCACTTAAAACGAAAATAATGTTGTTTTCCTCGTGTATGAGGCCCTTTACGTTCAATTTAAGACACGAAACCTACACGTTGTTTGCGTTAAGACTCATTGACTTTTTGACAAGGGAATTGCTTGAGACCTCGTGATCGTGCGTCTATTTCATCTGTTTCCTGTGTTGTGTGAATCTCCTTCAATCCGGAATTGGTGTCTGTTCTGTCAGCCGAGCGCTGGACTATTTTCACAAACTTTCTATCATTCCATGCAGCATTAACACTGGAATCGCTGTTCTCGAACCATTTATTAGGGTTTGTATATTTAGGGTTTGTATTTAATTTTTTAACCACTTTTATTACCAATACCATAGATAAATCCAATAATGTTTAAATTGCTGTGTGTGCTATGAATAGGAAAAGAACTTCCATTCAAAAGAACCTTAAGTTCATCATTTTTTAGTAGCACCAATCTAATAACTATATTGATTTTCAGAGCGTTTATACAATTGCAAAAATGTTTGGTTGTTTTGAAGCTTAGCAGCAAGTTTTGGCAGTGACCAAGCTTAATTTCAAATCAAGATCTACTAAGTGAAACCAGTATATCTGTTGGCTGGCTTTTATGAAAAGTGTCATCATGATCATGACCATATTTATTACATAATACGATATAACTGCAGGTTAGACAATTTTCCAATTTTCCACGGCATTAGGTTTAAATCATGTACTTGAAGTCATCGACCAAGGGAAAGCTTTAGGCACAGGATGGGATAGATGGACCGATTGGAACCAAAAGTAAAACCTTTTTATGTCTTACCCTTAATTTAAACCATTTTATTTTGCAGCATTATTTAACTCAGAGATGCGGTCTTAAAAGATACGCGTTTTACATTCATTTCTTCATAGAAAGCCATGGAATGTAACTAAATTGAACCTAACATAGTGTTATACACGCTGCAATATCTCCAGTATCACGACAGTGGCCGGGAGGTTATGTGGAAATTGGTTGTGTGATAAAAGGGATAAAACATAAATATCTTCTTTTTGCAGGAATGGAATTGAGCGTGAATCGTCGATGTTCGAATAAATTACCTAGCGATCGGTAGAAACCGAATAAGAATCATCCAAATAAACGACAAATATATATATACTTCAAAATGAACTACTGTTTTTTCATTAAATCGGCATGAAAGGCATTTTGCTTAAACGGTGCGCACATAGATAAATGGGGTTTATGCTTATTAGCGAAAAAAAGATGCGTATATATACCAAAAACTTAGCCTTAACTTGTTGTTTAGGGATTCTACAGTCGCAAGTTATCACAGGAAATGCGTTAAAATATAGAAATTCGGATACCCAACACCCACCATGAGACATTTCCCCAATCACGTAACCGCAACCAAACCGGTTATTGGGTCTGTCGGGAATTTCCGATACATATAACGACTCCTATACAAAAACAATCTTAGTGAAGAGCCCATCATAGGTTTGAACCTAAGTTCGATAAAAATAAGCCCAAATAAGTAATTTAATAGTTAATTTCAGATTTTAAATCAGAAATACACGAAATCTACATGTGTTTTGCGTTAAGACTCGATTTACTTGCTAGTAAGGAAATTGGATCAGGCTTGGTGTGCGCGCGTGCATTTTCCTCTGATTTCCTGTATTGTTTGAATCTCCTTCAAGCAAGAATGCGGTGTCTGTTCTGTCAGTAGAGCGGTGGAAAAGAACGGCGTCAGCAAAGCTGATTATTTTCACAAGCTTTCTTTCAGTATATGCGGCATTAACACGGAATTGTTGAGCTCGTATCGCCCATCTTGATGGTCTTCCGTTCATGGTTATACGATTTTGTTTTATTTACATTTGTACTGTTTATGAACTGCTTCCTGAAACATTTTTATGTACGGACTTGCGATTATGGCACATATAGTTTAAAATTTTTGATATTTATATAAGCTCGATTTAGGATTAGGTATTTAATTGTCTTATTTTTCAAAATTTCGTTACTAATACCATAGATAAGTCCAATAATGTTTAGATTGCTGTGTTCGCTATAAATAAAAAAGAACCTCCATTAAAAACAGCCATAATTTCAATATTTTTTAGTGACACCGGTACCCATCTAATAGCTATACTGATTTCAAGCTTTTATAAAATTGCAAAAATTAGATAAGCATACCAGCTAGTTTAGGCTGTGACAAAGCTTAATTTCAAATCAAAATCTACTATAAGTGTGTTCGCTGGCTTTTTATGAAAAGAGTCATCATGATCATGACCATATTTATTAGATAATACGATATAACTGCAGGTTGGACACGCAAATTTGAATTAAACATTTTAAGGTTTCGCAGCACTGTATATTAGTTGTGCATTTTAATGTACTTTTTCCGGAGCTTATTTTAAAAAAGTATGTGTTGCGGTGACTTGTTGAATCGTTATAAAAAGTTTACTATGTACCGCTCGCTATAGATTAAGCTAGATTTTTAGACAAAATTTTCCAATTTACCACGGCATTAGGTTTAAATCATGTACGGTGGTGTGGCTAAATAGTTAACGAGACCGATACATATATTGACTTCTATACAAAAACGATATTGAACCCAAGTCCGCTAAAAATAGGCTTAGATAAGTAATTTAAAAGTTAATTTTAGATTATAAATCAGAATCTCTTTTTTATTAGGCCACTTTGCACCACAGAAAAGTTTCATAATGTATTCATATATTTGTGTAAATGCGTTGAATTATACTTGTTCAGTGTACGTGCAAGACAACCACCCTGCTTCATGTATATGGAAATTTCAGGCTAGTTATCTGAGGATGTTTTGCCGGAAGAAATGAATGATTGATTCCACATAACTGAGATTCAAGTAAGTAGAAAACGCCGGCAAACTGACTATATTATGTCGGGCCGAAAGCATATTTCATTATTCTAGTATATAGAAATTAACAAAGATGGATCGTAAACTTGCTGTACTTTTGTTGCTTGTTCTTTTGCTCCAAGTCATCGACCAAGGTGAAGCTTTATGGGGACGAAAATGGCGCAAGTGGAACCAAAAGTAAAATAAAACCTTTTTTATGTCTTACCCTTAATTTCAACAATTGTATTTTGCAGCATTATTCAACTCAGAGATGCAATCTTAAAAGGTACGCGTTTTACATTAATTTCTACATAGAAAGCCATGCAATGTAACTAAATTGAACGTAACATAGTGTTATACACGCTGCAATATCTCCAGAAACCAGGCCAAGGCCGAGGTTATGTGAAAATTGTTTGTAACGAACGACCTACGTTTCTCAATTGAAGGGATAAAACATGAATATCTTATTATTGCAGGAATGGAAGAAGATGAGATCATTGCCAACATTGAACGTGAATCGTCGATGTCAAAATAAATTACCTAGCGATCGGTAGAAACCGAATTAGAATCATCCAAATACACGATGAATACTCCAAAATGAACTGCTGTTTTCTTTAAATAGGCTTGAAAGGCATTTAGCTTAACCGCTGCGCAAAGAGATAAATGGGGTTTCTGGTTGAAACATATAACTTATACAGCCCAAATATGTTTTTTACCAAAAGTGATTTTACTAAAATTACACAAAATGTAAATATGAACGAAAAAGATGCGTATACCCCACACCTCTCCATAATCTGTTTCCAGAAAATCCCTATTTATTCGATTTCACCATGATCAGTCACATTCTCTATTCATTCGAAGCTAGTGATCAGTCACATTTCCTAATCATTCGAATCTAGTGATCAGTCACATTTCCGGTTAATATAATTATTGGTAGAAAATGTTCAATCGGGTTAAATTTTCTGGTGGCGTTAGCTGATATGGTTTGGATTTACAGTGGTAAGGTCTGGATAAATTGCTACGGGGAAATTCACGACATACCCAAAAGTATAAGCATGGGGCCGTTTTGGGAATGTTCGGCACTGATTATTTTAATAACAGCTTATATTTTGGGAATTGTAAGGATATTTTACTTTATTTTGTAAGAAAAGTCGTAGGTGAATAAAATAAGATGAGAAAGGGACAAACGGATTCTACATATCACAGGAAATCCGTTAAAATATAAAAATTGTAACACCCACCACGAACCATTTCCCCCATCACGTAACTGAACCCAAACCATTGATTAGTCTGCTTTAACTCCTCATAACAACAGGAACAAAACGAACTAATTAGCTAAACTGTAAAAAGTGGCAATTTTAAACTGTAAAAAGTGGCAACTAATATATTAGATATGCAGTGACAAATTGTAAATAAATCACGCCAGGGAAACTCCCATATCAATCGCAAGAATATACGCATATATGTCGTAACCTATTCACAGCCCGATACAAAGAACCACAAATGCAAGAAAAATAAAAACATATTTGTTTTTTTACATAAACCAAGGTTAAAGATTATGCATAAAAAAATTCTTTAATTTTAGGCGTTTTATTGTAGTAGAATTACTAAATAAAAAATCCCCTAAAAGCACGCAATAATTTAAAACAATTCAATTTTTTATTTATATTGTGTTTTTTCATACCAAAGTGAATACTATTTTAAGAAAACATGGATATTAGGTTTGAATTGGTAACTGGGCAACCCATCAGTTTCTTCTTGCATAAACAAACGTTATAATCTTTATATATTTAATTACAAAATTCTAATGATACAGTTTGCATATTATCTAGGTGAAACGAAATAATTATTGATAGCAGTAAATAATTGTGTGCAGTGTTATACTAAGAGATTCATTTTAATACTGATTATGGGTTAATTGAACATGTTTGATTAGATCCGTGTCCTCTTCATTTATATTTTTATCCGCTATTTCTATGCTATACAACACAAGTTTATTATTCACAACTTTTATTCACAGCTATGGGAGTTTGAAATGAAAATAATTTACTGACACATTAAAAACAGTTACACATTGTAAAAAAGAAAAATTGCATGTTGAATAAATACTTGATCTAGGATTTTATCCATAGATGGAAGGAAAGCAACATAATGAATCCTCTTTAAAAGCACAAAGCAGTTTAAATACAGGCCAACTCTATAAAACATTACTTTCCATTATGAATTGCAAACTTAATTATCTCATCATTTCCTTCAACCTAATCATCACTAATTCATTAAAAATAGTTAAATAGGTGAATTGCAAGGCAGTGAAATAGTAAATGACAACTTAATCGGCTGTTGTGAAAATTGAGTTAATTTTGCAGATGTGATAAGTTCTTTGTGGAGAAAATGCAACAATTCAACTTCGAAAAGGTCGAACTCAATTGATTGAAATTTCCTGGATAATAATTCTGGATGCTGAGTTCCAACCGGTCCGAGTTACCCCCCGTACATACTCCCCACCACAATCACCTATTGCAAACCCAATGTCGTGTAATCCACTGGAAAGCCCCATACAAAGACCCACAACTGCAATGAAAACACATTTTTTTCTTTTTATATAAATGAACCTAGGTTTAAGATTATGCATAAAAATCTGTATTTTATTTTTTACAATGATCATTGCATGGATACCTTGTGCACCAAATCGACTTACACTTTTTTTTTTCTTTAACACGAATTTTCCTGGTATCCAAGAAACAAATCTATTTTACAGACAAATGATATAACATATAACAACACCAACCTAAATGAAAATTAAAAACAAATGTTACCAACCACTCATCTGTCTGTGCATGTTAATAGTGACATTTCCGTCATCCATGTAGACCAAGCCCTCAATTGTTTGTGGATTCCTACACTCACTACCATCGAATGTAAAGTACCTGGTGAAGGATGGATGGCTTGTACGCGTCCAGGTTAATTTAAACAAAGTGGTTATTAGATACTAACATATAATTTTTTTTTGCCTCTTTATATATATATATATATATATCTCACGAGTTCTTGACTGATCCAAGCACATGTCTAGCTTAAAACACCCATGATGGCGGTCATGTTTGTATTTTCTCTGGTATTTACTGTATCATTGCATTTACACAAAGGCATTTTGGGTATTATAATATGAACACTGGAAGGGCTTTATTTAACTATTACACATCCAATTAAAGTAAAAAAAGGTAAAAGGTAAAAAGGTGTTGCATTGGTAAAACACAGTGTAATGGCCATGACAACCCGACAATGGGCTCAAGGTAATAACATCACCCTAACATGAATATCCCATGTTATCTCTTAAGAATATTTTCTACCCACGGTGATAGTTGGAAATTTAAAAACATAATCAGTGTTATATGTTTCATAATATCAAATTAAAGGGTCTTAACTAAAAGTATAGTTATTACACACAACTTGCTTACCATCTGTTACAACATGGATTCCCATCTAGGCATTTGACTCTTGTGGACCCATGCCATTCAACTCTTAATGCAGTTGAGTACATTCTCTGTAAAGTAGTATTTATGTAAAGTAGGGGGTTATCAGATTCAGATTTTAAATCGAATTGTCACCATTTGTTAAAGATATTTTTAATTGAATTGTCATCTTACGTGAGTAATTTTTAATTAAATTGATATCTTTATCCAGTGGAAAAACATATCAACAGATAGCTTATGCACATAGTCGAGCTTCCAAGGATGGTACAATGTGCCATAAAATGTACAACTATTACAACTTCTGTGTGCGATTTAACAAAGAAGTTTTATTAGTTTTTGGGTTATTGCAGCAATATAAAAGTAACAACATTCACAAACTGATTCGTTTTATGACAACATTGGCTTTTCTTAGTTCGAAAAAAAGTTTTCAGCTAAAAAGTCAATGCAATAATGCCCGACCAGATTTAAATCAACTAAATTATACTTACTTTGTTAAAGGAACATGATTGGATTGGGCCCAAATTCATTGCAAAGTTGTAGTCATCCCATGAGCACTGCTTCGTGGTCAATTGCTTCTGCAAGTTAAGACAGTATAGAATATAGGCCTATTCATGTTTATCTTGGTGAATAGGAAAACCAAGGCGCTACCGTTCCCTTGGACAAAACCGACTATTTAGCTACCAGTCTCGCACCTGCAACCTTTCACTTGAAAGGCATCACACTAACCCGCCAGACTAATCGGTAGGATGAAGTTTAGAATATATGTAATTGTAAGGGTAGGACATTCATGTATTATCCCTTCCATAGGGAAATCACAATTTTTATAAAGGTAACTGTCAGATTTCCTGGCACTCACTCTCAGTTACTGAAGCAATTGCAGTGTGTTTCATATAGATTGCAATGTTTCTACATTTTTAAGTGGGGCTCATTTATCCACTGGGTTTAGTCACTATCCGCTAATTGTCTTGCCCAAGGACACAATTGACTAGTCCGGCCCGATGGTCTAGCGGTTAAGTGCGTCGCCTTTCAATCGAAAGGTTGCAGGTGCGAAACTGGTCGCTAGCTAGTCGGTTGTGTCCTTGGGCAAGGCACTTTACGGACATTGCCTGAACCCAGCGGATTAATGGGTTCTACCAAATTGAAGGAACGTGTCTATCATATACAACACACTGCAATAGCTCCGGTAACCCGACGATGGGCGCGAGGTGATCTGACGATTGCCCGTGTGATAACCCCTGGGGTTTTCCCATTCACGGGGATAAACATGAATATCCTATCCTATCCTATCCTAGTGTTGACCAATTTTAATTTTAAGCTTTCGGCTAAAATGCAACACACAACTTTTTGACTTGTGCCCAAGGTGGTTTAACTGGAGCTATTGCACTGTGTTGTATGATTGAGATTGAGCTATTCTTCAGTTTTAGTACTTATTGATTTATTGGTATCAGGCGATTTATCTTGCCGAAGGGCAAAACCCTCTTACATGCGTCTAGTTACGAACCCACAACCTTCAGGCTGTCTGCAGACCACGGATGCTCTTAATAACCCCAAACAAAAAGTGAGTATTAGTTTCCCATGTGATTAATTTGATTACAAATGGCCGGACAGGGATTCCAATATTTCTGTGTGACAGTGTGTTTTGGGATTGCAATAAAAAATTCCCGTGTTATTAAACATATACATACCTGACCTGGGCACTCGCAAAACCCTGGATCTCCCTTTGAACCAGGAACGCCTGGTCTGCCGTGTGAACCTGGGATCCCTGGAATGCCAGAAGGTCCTCGAATCACAGAAATTGTGGGACAACTTGGTAAAGTTCTGTTCTCGGGATGCTAAAAAGTTTTGTTGGTTGCTCTTTATTGTTATGATAATAAAGATAATAATTAATTGTAATTAGTCAAAAAACACCACAAATTTAAAGACACTAAACTGATAGGAACAAGGTAATCTGCCAATTGCCCATGTGATATGTTTCTACCATTTAATACACTGTTTTTTTATTACTTTAAATAACTTACTGGAACACTTTTCCGCTCAACCATTACCAATTCTTCACCTGTTTCCCTCGTATCCCTATAAGCCACAACTTCAGGGTTGATACTCCCTTTTATATATGGGGAAGGCCCCTTCACCCCCACAATCAGACAAATTACAGTAAGCATAACAACCAACATTCTAATTGGGATTTGCGAGTTAGGATGGGGTATTCTATATATCCACAAATATAGATTGCATGATTTTGTATCCTAGTGGGAGGGGAATACACAATGAAGGATTTAGGATATATTATGTTTCTCCTGTGGGCGGAACAATAAATAAAACTATAACCCATCAGGTTATACAGTTTATTTACCAGTCTGATGCTCACAGTCAGGTAACCAATGCAGTATGTCATATATTATAGAAATGCTTTATATTAAATAACCCAATATTTGACTGATTAAACACATTAACGACATGACCCTTGTTTAAGCAGACAACTGACTACCTAAAAGTAGTCACTTTATATCTACATACTGTGGTTTATTCTACATATTCATCAGTATAATATGTAACTTTAATTAAGTAAAATTAACAATCAATCAATAAAACTTCTTACAGGACTGTAGGCACAGTTTGGTTAAATTGGTATTAGGGTTTTATTTATTAACACCATAAAATTCAAATTCATATTTCAATTAAATTTCTTCATTTGGTAAGAAACGTTATTGCAGAACCATTATTTTTTTGTAGACGCATCTAATTGTACCTGGGCTATTTCAAATATAATTTAATAATATATTTTAATTTTTCTATCTTTTTAACCTGTTTCTTAACCAAAATGCAGACATTATTTACATACTCAAGAAAAAAAAATATACACCTTAACCTTTTCCAGGCAAACAAGTTTTCTAGTAATCAATATATCAGTTGTGACTCGACCAAATTACCAAATAATATTGTTCCAATATTTCCTGGAAATTTACAATCAACAGGAAAAAACACTTCTGATCGTCCAGGTGCAACTGGGTTAACAAGGAAACTGTAGTACTCATTAAAGCATTTATTGCATTCAAATGTCATCCGCACAAGCGTTAAAAACAGTGCAAAAAGTTATTGCCTTTTACTTTTAGGCCTACATTCAATTATTTAGACTATTAAACTTTTTTACAAGGTATCTCTTTCATGTATCTTACCAACAAAAATACAGTTTTTAATCAAGCATGCATTTTGCATAGTTATTTACTTAGGCTGAAAATTAAGACCTTACCCGTATAGCATTGGTTACCATTTTATAAATAATATAATGACTCACTGTGCCATCCCTGAAAAAAGAAATATATAACAAAATCTACTCCCTGATTAAATTCTTTGCATAATTGTAAAAGAAAAATAGCGGGTGAAAAAAATTAAAGCAGTCGCTAAGCAGCAATCTAGAGAGAAATATAAATTTACTGCACTATAATTCATGTAAACTTGGTCATTGCAAACATTTTTGTCAACTGTGGTAAATATGGGGTTGCAATGGTGGCTTTTGCCGGATATTTTTCTCCCATTCTTTCCATCTCATAATCTCCACTTGTGATGGTATTATCAGTAACAGAAGGGATCTTGACATATCTTAAACAAAATGCAGAAAAATTATATGAACAAATTATTTTGTTCCACTATAAGCACATAATTACAAATACCTTAATTCAAAAAAAAATTTGAAAATAATTTCTATTTGGTTATAATTTAACCCTTTATTCTGAAATGCACATTCCTAGTTGTAGCACAGACTCTAGTTAGCACAGGCTCTAGTTACTGTCCTTGAGCAAGGTGCTAAACAGTAATTGTTTAAATAATATATTGTTGTTTCTGCCGTGTTCAACACACTGAGGAGTATGGTAACCCGGTACATTGCATGCAGCATTTGTACAAAAGCCTAGGGAAACTTAATCAATAATGAGCAGACTTACCCATATCCTATATTAGTTTCCAACGAGTAACTGTAATCAGCATTGCATAGAAATCCAACTTTTTTGTTATTTCTCCAAATAATTTCGCTTCCGGTCATCGGCACTTTACTATGGTAACAAATTGTTCATTAATAACTTTGTAATTGTTAATATATCACAAGGAGGCTGGTCTTGATGATAACCCCCCATGATGGTAACATAAAGAACTTCATGAAAACAAACTGACACATATAAAAACTATTTACAATACCAAGCATGCAATTGCAATGCAAGTATACCTGTGAGAACACAATATATTGGCTGGTTGAGATATTACAATAGTTTGAATAAAAGAAAGGTTACCTAAATTCTAAATGATACATTTGGTGATATTGATATTTTAAAAATGTATAAGAATTTTGAGTTTGCTAATCTCTGGTAATGTGTTATCTAGCTATTTGACTACAGTCTATTAGAGTTTACTTTGCTAAAACTTGGGATTAAATGGCAAAAAATATTTAATTTGAACCCATTTCCATTGCACCTTTATTTGTGTTCATACTAAAAAGGTCTTTATTTTGTTTTTTTCAGGGGGAAGAAATTTAAATTTTAACAAAATTACATCCCGTTGAGCGATACTTACTTTTTTCATCCAAATCGACAATTTAACTCCAACAGTCCTACTACCTACCTATCGATTGTAAAGCATGCCAACAGCTTCTGGTTAGGGGTAGACCTCAGTTTTTCCAGAGCTTCTCCACCCAGATATGTTGTACCGGGTGAACAAGACTTCAAGAGGCGCGCTTCGATTGGGTTGTCGTTGGAGTTGATAGAAGTTGGCCAGTGGTGGAAACCTTTAAGTTTAATAAGTTTAGTTTAATAAATCAAAGATTTATGAAAAGTGGGGAATACATTGCTCGACTTTGAGGGGTAGAAGTTAATAATTTGGTGATGACCAGATAGGTGTCCTAACCCTGGCTGCTTTGTAAACATTAGTGTCCTTGGGAAGGACACTTAACAGGTTTTGCCTCGATGCAGTATATTTAACTGGATTAATCATATGGTATTATAAATATACAATACACTGAAAAAGCTTTTAAAAAATTATAATATCACCACCAAAAGAAAATCTTACGATTATACTTGTTATACCAACTGACATTTTCCACACATGGGAATAAAAATAATTAACCATAAAACATTCATTTGTAGAGAAAAATTAATAAAGCTTGTAACAACACACCTTTAGCAGTTTATCAAAAAAACATTTACAAACCTGCTTCAGTGCTCAGAGATGCCATAGCACGAGATCCAGCCATACAGCCATTGTGTCTGTTCACTTCTTCCATCACAGCCGCATATATTTTGTTGACGTGATCACTTGAGCAGTGGATCTCGAACCCAAGTTCGCCCACAAATGACAATCTGTTTGGAAATGGATATAAATGGAATATGAAGCAGTCCAATAAACTCAAAGAGGCTGATAATTTATATAAAACATACAGTACCCGGAAATAGATCTGGCAACTCAACTAAGGCTAAGGGTACAATAAATATAATTATTCCCCAAAATTTATTAACATATGTTTTTTTAAGCTGTCCAGTTTTTTCATCTTAACCTATATCTATAATATAATTTTTTTTAATGGTTACGATTAAGTAATAAAAAACACAAAAAATCTAACAAAAATGGATAGACGTCCATGAAAGGGGTTTGTTTCCATAGAGTGGGCATGCAATCATGCACCAAATGATAAGAAACTAACAGCTTGCATGCATGGGAGCCAGCATACAGGTTTAATAATTACCCACAAATTTTGTGTCTGGGAATCGAGCATTTAAAAAGGGATTTCGCTATGATTCATGGAATTCAAATGGATCGTTGAAAAAAAAAATTCTGTTTAACATGCCGGAACAACGAACAACATTAGCTCCGGCAGAACGAATTCTTAACACAAGGTTATCGAACGATTACCTGTGTTATAACAACCATCATTGTCTCGCACATGAAATAGTAGGTTCTTATCCTTAAACAAACTAAAGGCTGATTAGCAAATATGCTTAAGTGCCAATAGACAAGAGTTTTACTTTTTTTGTTTGGTAAGCATACAACATGTGAAACAAACATATGTCTTTCAACACAGCGACTTATGTGCATGTATGAATTCGGCCGAAACTAAGTAACATTTGGCCGAAACTAAGTAACAAAACTTTCCAAAATATATGGTTTTACCCACCTTCCCAACATAACTTCACAGTCAACAACTTTACTTGGCATCCACTGTGCATACTTTAATGCTTCAACTGATTTGTTCTTGGTCAGAGCATACAGTACGTGGCCGCTGGAAATACAATAATTTGACCAATTAACGTTAGTTATTTTCCAAACCAACATAAGAGTTGCATAGGCTATGCATAAAATAAAAGGTAGTAAGTGAGTAAAGCCAGCAAATATTGACCAAAACTGTTTTTTTAACTAGCTGGCAGCAGAAAAGTGTGTGATTCTATAAACACACATAAATAGAGCACCAGCTATCAGCCATATGGTTGTTGGTTCGACACCAATTTCTAGGTTGTTTTATTGGTAAAGGAACTTAGTGGACGTCGCCTGAACTTAGTTGAATGCTTTGTTAAACAGAAACCATAAAAAACATTTTTATCACATACAATACACTGTACTACCTCTGTTAACCCAACAGTGAGCACAAAATTAACTGAAATTTTTTGCCTTGTCCCAGTAAAAAAAATGGGTTCTTAAATATTGTATGGATCACATTGGACTAGTCTTAGCTCGGATCATAGAAATATGGTATTTAAAGATTGTTGTTGAGACATAAAAAGAGTCTTCCATAGATTTTTTCGAGGCTACCTGTCATGTGATCTTGCCACCCTTAGCATCCAACCCACCTCTTTGGCCCTTGTACGCTTAGGATAGAAGTCTCTTCTGTTCTATCTTGTACACTACTGTGCAAGGTGTGATCCTGTATCAACTTCTGTATGTGGAATCTGCAATGCTGGGCTGCTGCTGTTGGTACTGTTATGTAGTACTCTGTACCTGGTAGGGATGAGAATTTTTACCCCTGATTTTATCATTCCATAATTTCGATTTCAAATAACCAGCCTAGAATTGGTGCACAACTGAGTGCAATTAAGTATGTGTCGTTGGCAACCTATTCCTGATTTGTACAAAGAAAGAAAAATCAACCATATGGCGGTAGTAGTAAGACCAATACGTACAACACACTTTAGTAAAATATCTTCATATGTAAGTAGTTACCAAAACATCTGATAAATATTGTATCAAATCAAGCTGGCTGACTCGTTTATAATTTCTATGAAAGACCGTTACCTCCAGATTTGCCGTTCATCTTCGTAGCAACAACATCACATTCAATTCCCGCATCTTTATTCAGCATCAAAGAATAAACAAATTGATTCTCCGTGTTGGTGATATCCCTTGTCAGTAGTTTGGTGACCGTTTCATCCGCATCCTTGCCGCTTATGTACAGCTTGCCCATGTAGGAAGAATCGAACACGGCAACCGAGTTCCTACATGTCCTGCACTCGTCACCTATCTGTGATGGTTTGGTGATATTGGCAGAGTGAGAATGATTTTTGTTTGGCTAATTTTGCATTTTACAGTTTCCGTTATTACTTGTGTATTAATGGTTCAAATAATAATAAAAATTTAACCTTTATATAAAAAACAATTAATTATATGATTTCTTTACATGCTTTTATCTTAATACCCACTAGCTTGTGACTCTTCTCAGCGAATTCAAATGTGCAATCTTTTTCCACTTCGTTGCAATAATGGTCCGTCTCGTGTTGTTTGTGGTCATACGCTCCATAGAAATCATATTCCAACACTTTCAGGTTTTTCTGAGGCTGTCCATTTTCATCTTTGACAAAATATGCAGGGCGTTCGAACCCAAACTTGCTTTCAAACAAAGCACCAGCGTCAGAATGCTCCTAGAGTACAAAAAATTCCATTTAAATGATAAATAAGGAAATTTTCCTTGTCCATCAATATGTTTTTAAAACTGTTGTAGAATAAATATTTAGAATATATATTAGCTGCGTGCCCTGGAGTTGCTTATCTTACTTTTTGTTAAAATTTGTAGAATTTAACTAAACTCTAATATTCATACAGTAAATATCATTTAGTGCTTCAGATTAACTTCTGTTCTTCATGGGGGTTTAACGGATAGGATATTCATGTTTATTTCAGTGAATGATTTATTATCACACAGCAATTGTCAGATAACCTCGCACCCACTGTAAAGTTACGGGAGTTATTACAGGGTGTTGTACATGATTCAGATGTTCTTTCAATTTGGTAGTACCCAATAATTCACTGGGTTCAGGCAATGTACGTTATGTGCCGTGCCAAGTATACCACCAACGAACTGCAACTCTTCGGCTGATACGCGACTCACTAAACCACCAAGTTAATCAGACGTACTGGATTAAATTAAATAAGGCATTGGAACACTGTGTTACTGAAGCAACTTCACCGTGTTGTAATATGTAACTATTAATCCACTTGATAAAGGGGGTTTAAGCAACATCAGCTCAGTGTTTTGAACATTAACACAATAGACCAAAAAATTCTAAAAAGAAACTGAATATAAAGCTTGAATAATACAAGAACGTCTCTTTTACACAGTGCACACTATACACAACAAGTCTTCACATTACTTGTTACCAGTACACAGTAACGCTGTATTCTGACAAACAATAGGATTTTAACATCTCTGCACTTCCCTATTGAATATAGTATCCTAAATTGTATTGGCAAAATATCTGTAAGCAAATACCCACCTGAAAAAGCCTTCCTTTTCGTTGATTTCTCCCTCCTAAGCCATGATCGTGGGGGTAATGAAGACTGTATCGCTTGGCAAACTTCTCGTGGCTTTTCTCGGACAACCATTTGTTGGGGTTTGCTAACCCAGTAGGATAACGTCTATGTATGCATACTAAATGTATCGCTTTCTCATAAGACTTTCATGGCAAGTTCTTAAATTTAAATTGTGTAAATAAATGAAATGAAGCATTACGGTATTATTTCAACAAGTTACATATGGTATAGTGCAAACATACATCTGCTCTACTGACTCAACTGCAGATACAAGACAATTAATAATAAATACATTTAAACCTATTTTTAAACCTTTTTTGAGCAAATACAACAATGTTTATGTGATAAAATGACAGTTGACATACAATTTCTATTGAAAACATGGGTAATGGTTTATCTTGACATCGAGCATCAGTATACTTTGTCGCAACTAACAAAATTATTGGAGGTTGGCTAAACCACCCCATGTAGGAGAGACGTTGCAATACAATAGTATTATTGAGCCTTTAGTAGATATGTGACCGGGAATGTAAATCTAGAGGCCCATTGCTCCCCAAGGAATAGAAGCCATAGAAGGTCAGTTGGAAAAAGATAAACTTAGTTTTAAATCAAAAACGAAAATAATATAAGCCATAGAAAGGGCTGGTTTAAAGTCTTTATTTAATTAAAAATCAAACACAAAAAGGAATATAAGTCATAGAAGAAGTTGGTAAAAATTGTAAATTTAGTTTTAAATCAAACACGAAACCCTACCTGATGTCACAGTTAGCGAGATTAATCTCTGGCTTTCCATGAATAACCCAGTGAGCCAGTTGTCTCCCCGCACCTCCCCCCATTCATTATACCTCCGCTGTTGAACGCACTTCCGTGAAAATAACCCCGGGTAGTAGGGGATTCACCCATGTTTGGATGGCCATCGGCAGTAAACGATTCTGAAGTAAGAGGTTTTTTGTTTGATTTTTTCATTGGAATTGGAATTTGATTTTTACAGAAACCAAAAAAAACAAAAAAAACAATAACAGTCACTAAAACCCATTAAAAATAATTCTGAAAACATGATGTGAAATAAATATTACTGTAAAAAAAAACATAGAATATTGTAAGTAAAAGGGGAAACACAGGCGCATGTTGTTACAAAGGCAATCTTTAGATTACATTGTGATCATGCCCACCTTTGGGTTATTCGAGGTAATATGCAATATGCTTTACATTTGGATTACTGTTTCAGACTAGTCAGCAGCCAGTTTCTATCCATCAACTTTAAATATCACTTTAGGTACTACCTAGACATAGAGAAAACGGCACACGGTACAACTTGTCTAACATGGCTATATATGTAGCTGTTACATCCTTGAGTACCCCAATAAGAGTAAATGAATATAGCGCCACCACGTAACGGGGATTCCCCAGCTACGACTAAAACGTGCTAAAGAAGCACAAGGTCATCCTATAATTATGATTTACGAGTACGACTACTATTTACTATTACGAATACGATTACGAGTACTATTACGATTATAACTACGACTACGACTACATTTACGATTACGATACGATTACGCTGTTTATTATTACGTTTTTATTTATATGATGTGTATTAATAAATAAGAAGAACACAACAGTAGCTAAATTTTTCGTCAGATTTTTATACCTGGCCCATTTACAGTGGAATGAATTCCAGTTTTCTCTACAGCCGGAATTCTATTGACTGCAGATTCAGAATGAACACTGAACAAGTCCCAATCCATATCGTACAATCCAAATGCAAAGTCTTTTGGAAGCTTGAATAAGTTACAAACATTTAACAATCATTGTAAAGAAAATGTTGTTAATATCCATTTATTACTTTTTACTTTATTCACACAAATTTGGTTTAAACATAAAATTTAAAATTTCTAACATAATAACAGAGAAACATGGAAAGTCAACAGACTTTCAAACATCGGGATTTAAACTTTACCCTAAACATTTTCTGGACAGTTGTGTTCTTGGTTGAATCTAAAACTATAAAAAAACTATACTAAAAATTATAGGTTTAATGTACAAGCTGTCATTGTACTGTATGTTTCACATACTTTAATTCTATAAATATTTGTAATATTACAAATCGTAATACTTTCTTATTTGCTTCAAAATATGAAACATTTTATCATTAGTACTGGTACTTACATTTGGTTCTAATATTGGATTAAACTCATATCCACCAAATTGAATAGCATTTCCTTGGGGTTTCATATATATAGTACCATGGTCTTTAATTATCGGAGTACCCAGTATTCCTTCAATTGGTTCGGTAACTACATAACAATGCTTAAACACCAGCTGCGGCACATATTCGTTGATTGTCTAAAATATATCCGGATTTTTATCAAATATAGGACAGAAATAAGGATAGGGGTGCAATATAGGGGTGCAACCGTACGGTAATTAGAGAATAACCTGAACGAAATTGCTCAAAATAAGGATAAATCTTTCTACTTATACCACATGCATATTTTACCAAAAGAACATTTAAACTCTTGGCAAAAAAAGTTTAGTCATAAACAGTTTATTTCATATAAATTTGAACATTGATAACAACCCAAGTTAACATGTTTTCCAATATAAGCATAACATTAGTTTTTTCAGCTTAATGTAACAGAAGATCTAGAGTGTACACAGGTTAAATATTTGCTTTTTATGCTACGTAAACAACAAACAATTTACTGTCAAAGTGTCAACTTAGTCTGTTTTATGATTCTGTTAAGGCAAACATTATCTGAGAATTTGACAACATGTTCGGAATATACACCAATAAATGGAAAGATCCGATCGGGCCTAAGCACTAAGCCTACTACCATTATTATCTTTGGAAAAAATGAACAATGTGGTAATAAATAGCGTTGCCATTTATCGATGTAACCAAAAACAATATTATGGACAATAATCACCATATAAAATTAATGTATATCGTCCACAACTGTCAGAAAACTTTAAAGATTACCTTTCCAATGTATGGAGCCCATGCTCCTGCACAGTTCACTATGTTGCTTGTTTTAATGGTCCCGAGATCAGTCTCAACAGATGCAACTCTTTTTAAGCCGAGGTAATCACTCTCCACGTTTATTTTGTTCACCGAACAGTTTTCAATGGTCTGAAGGATCAGGAAAAAGTATTGTGTGACTTTATCTATGTATTGTGTTATTTTAATACCAACGAGGTCCACACTGCTCAGCACAAAATATAAAAAATTTAGTCTGAATTTTCTAAAATAGGATAGTATACTCATGTTTATCACTGGTGGTGGAAAAGCATCAAAGCAGGTTGACAAAGCACAATCGAAGTATATCCACAGTCAGGTTAAAAAAGGTTTATTTTTTGATATTACCAGTACTCTATTTTAACCACTTGATTGTTTCAATTTCTGTTTTAAAGTGTTGCCAAACCAAATAGCAAAAGCTCTTTCAACCAAGGAACCAAATAGTATAGGATATTCATGTTAAGAATTGCAATTGTGACTAACACTCGGTGATAATATCTGACGTTGTTGCCTTGATTTGCATGAATCATCAAAAAGGCTGAAAACGGTTTACTTGTTAGAAGATCCGTAACACAATAAGGGAAGATGTGTGTAATATAAATAGAACATGTCAATTTTGTACAGAACTTGTCCAACAAGAGAAGTGTTTTAAAAGCTTTATGTGCATTTGGTAGCCAGCTTGATTTAGCTTTAAAAAAAACCGAGAAACTTAAATATTTAAGTTTAATTAGCAGTCAGGATGCTGATACCTAGAAAACTACACAAGATCTCAATACTGGTACCAAACACTGAATCGGCAAAAAATTAAGTTTTGATACAATAAATATTTGAACAAGATTAAAAGTATAAGTTAAGTATTATTTATTTATATTAGAGTAAAGGGCCATTCATGCCAACATTTCAGATGAGCTACATCTTACATGGCGCACCAGTTTATATTAAAATGTGCTTTTGTACTAAGTTTTCACTGTAATACTTTAAACATGAATATCCCACTAATTTACAACAATATACTGTGACTGAATATTGAAAGTACCAGGTAATTAGTTTGCACTGACAATATTTACAAAAAAATAAAACAAAACCACACAATTAACCTGTGCCACAACGAGGCATTATGTGGAGTTACCTTGTAGGCCAATATTCCTAGTCATGAAATCAACTAAGGAACCACCTTAACTAATCATGTGGGCTGTGGTAGTCAAGGTTAAACCAACCAGGTCAATAATTTAATTAATAATTTAGAATTGCAAGAGGAGTAGCATAACTAAATTTATTTAAGCAATTTGATAAGAATTTTATACATTCTATCTAACATAAAATGACTCTGTCGATTCAAAGTAACAACAGAACATTCTTCTTTAAGGATTTATATCGTCTTAATTAATTTTTGTTTCTACATAATTTTTTTTGCCTAGGATTGACAACCGTGTCTGCCATATTGTTTTTTGTTTATATACCTTTTTTTCAAAGGACATGATTTTAAAATGAGTGTTCATTTTGTCGTCATTTTCGATTTGTTTCATATGCCTTTATGTAATTATGGGCCAAAAAATTAATAAACTGAAACTAAACTCACTCAATTTACCTTTAAACCATACTTTGCTCCAGCTTTTACATACGACATGCAGTACGTGGCGGGGTCTATAGTGCCGCATTGAGGTGAGTATACAGCTCCATATAGATCCTTTGTATTAAGCAATGGATGCAGCTTTGAGATGTCATTTGGCATCAGTTCAAAAATATCAACACCAAGTGCCGATGCAAACTGAAAAACAAATTATAAAATATAAGATAAACAGTTTAAGACTAGTGTAAAGTTTGATTTTTATTTCTATGCTGATATTTTAAATTCTTTGCATATTATGACGTTAACCGATTTCCCATTATTTCCTGATTTTCTATAAATTTTGGTGCGAACCTTAAAAAGGTCAATTGCTTTGTATGGTCAATCAACCAATATGACAAATAGAATAAATTGTGCTGAAATGGTACAAAAGTACTATTAGGAATTGATAATAAGCCCATATGGTATTAAAATAGACCAAAGCTGTTAAGTTTTAAAATTAAATAAGATAATAGTTGGTTTGTCTTCAGTGTACAAACTTAGTAGATTATTTGTTTGAACAATAAGCATATTAATGTGTCAAACATATATAACGCTGTAATAACTTTTATTACCCAACTGTAGGCAAGACATGATGTAATCTTATGATTACATGTGTAATAATGCCCTATTGGAAAGTTCGTTTTCTGTGCGCCGGATTTTTGCGCCAACATTTTTTAACCTAAATTTTGTGCCACGCCAGTAATACTAATTTGCGCCACCACAAACAAAGTTGCAACATTTTTAATTAAAACTTTGAAATATAAAGCTTAAAAGTATAAAAAAATACTGACGTAAATTAAAGAAAGTGTAATTACACCACGCCAGCATGATTTTTGGACTTTTCTGCGCCAATACCCGAAAAAGTAGTCCGTGCACCAGACCAGATATATCCGGTGCATCATACGAACTTTCCAGTAGGGTAATAATGCTACTTGTTTTTAAACACAAAACAACACTCATACCGAAGCATGCTTTAAAAAATTCTTTAACTGATCTTTGGTTTTGGCAGTATTGAGTGTCCCTGTGCTCAGCCATCCAGCATCCTCCCCAGTTTCTTCGGGCAAAATCTTGCTAATCAACTCCCTCGTCTGCAGCTGCATAATGGTTTCTGACTCAGTAGATCTAAAGCTCCATAGTATTCCTGATAATTTGAGCAGTGTATGAGTGGGACAGTGACAGTGGTTATAATACAAGGATCAAATCCATGTATGTTCTCAGTTGGGTTACCAAAGATATTGCAGTATATTTTATATGATATTTGATAATGGATCCATTTGAATTGGCATAAGATATTATCTAGGTAGCTTTGATTCGCAATTCCACATCGTTCCAACAATTGGCTCAACATAATAAAAAATAAAAATCTGGTCAGATAGGAATAAAAACCTGCTGTGTGCCATGTTGTGCCTGATGTGATCCTACTCTTCTCCAGCAAGATCACTTTGCCACCTCCCAACTTAGCCAGGTGGTAAGCAGTGCTGCATCCCACACTACCGGCACCTATTACTACTACATCCGCTTCTGTCGGCAATTTGTTCGAGGACGATTTTTCGTCTTTGCTTCGGTGAATGGAAGTGTCATACGGCACGTCTTTTTTAACAGCCCCTTGAGAGGAAAACCTCACACCTCCCTGGACATGTCTTCCAATAAATTTCTTTTGCAAGGAAACTGCATACTTTACTCTACAAAAGTTCATGTTTCTGGATAACAAATGAATTACCCAAGTTAATTAGATTGTGGTGGTTTCATAATCCTGAAATATACACAAAAAAAATTATCAGGCACTAATAAAATTAAATAGCAGTTCGATGTTTTTATCCAATGAAACTTTGGTGAATACAGTATGGTAGTGATAGCATAAAGGAGACCAAAATATGAAAAATACAAGTTTACTATAAAGCAGCAGTTCACCAAAGATATTTTGCTTATCAATTGTAAAATAACTGTAAAAGTTTGATTATATTTTTAGAAATTTAATCGAAGTATACTACTGCATTTACATAAATGATTTTAATTAACAGAAGACTTTGCTTAATTTGAACTTAAAGCCTGAAGAAAAATTGAAAACGATTCTATTCCTCAGTTATACTTGATAGTAGTTTCTAAAAATCTAACTCTAAAACAAAATGGACCCTCCTACTTCTACTTTAACGATATATACATGTTGTGCATTTAAAACAACCTTTATTAATTATGTAATTTGGCAAAAGTAATATTAAAACTTTTAAACGTACATATACTGTAATTGTTGTGTTTCCACGCTGTAACTTATTATCCTATGTAAACAAAAGAAGTTATGATTATCTAGACACCACAAATGAATAGCAGTTTGTATCCGGACACAAATGAATATGAACGATATTATTTTATATCTGTTTTTTTACAGAAACACACAGTCTATATATACAGCTATTGGTGCATGCAGCAAGGTTTAAACACAGCAGTCATACCAGACATATTTGATCACTGTTTTACATATGGTTGGTTTGGAATGAACAAGTTTAATAGACATATCCTTGATCCAGTGGTCAGTCAAAATTGTAGTATATTTAAATAAATGCTTACATTGCAAATCTCCAAATTGGTAGTGTGACTCAGGGTTGCCAGACGCAAAGTACGCTTTACGGCCAAACTGTTTTTGCTTTACGGCCAAAATTCGGCCAATTCGTATCAAGTGCAAAATAAACTATTTAATTTAGCCAATTGGGCTATTTATCTCTTTATTTGTAGAAAAATTGTATAATTTTAATTCCCTCCAGATTTGTTAAACCCGTTCAACTACTATATAGGAATGCCTACCGTTATTATTTTATTTTAAAACGTCATAATCAGCTTTGTGATTTGTGAATGAGACAGTTGATATTAATTTATTTCCATTTTCTGTCTCTCTTTTTGCTTTTTTTCTACTTTAGCGTAAAAATAATATGACGCTTCAGCCAAAAACTTGACAATATGCTTATACGGCCAAATTCGGCCAGATTTTTCCGCACGGCCCAAACTATTTTTTTTGCGGCCGGGACGATTTTGGTAAGGCCAAATTTCTGATATTTGGCCGTGAAAAAGGCCAAATGGCAACCCTGGTGTGACTGTGTGCAAGCACTATTTTGACCAACAATCACTTGCACAACACAAAATGCAAATTTTGCAGACAATGTAAAAAATTAAATACAATAAACAATTGAAAAATGTCTGATAGTTAATGCATAAAAAGTTATTTTAATTTTCGACTTCCTAATAGGATACAGCAAGCTGGTTAAGCAAGCTGGTACACATACAAAAAAGGCATGGCTAAAACTATGACACTTTGCCATAAATTTTTCTAGTTTGAAACTCAAGCTGTACTATCATCATTGCTCAAAAGGTGGAAGCCCAAAAAGCTCTGGCTTAAAGTCCTCCAAGCTCTTAAGAACAAGTGTTGCCTTATCTGTGAGCTCTTTAGGGACCCTTTGATCGGGAACCATTACAACTTGCATGTTGGCTTCAATTCCAGCTACAACCCCGTTGGGGGCATCTTCAAATACTAGGACAGATTCAGGATCTGGGGGTGACTGGAACCTTGAGTTGGTAACCAAGTAAGCTTCAGGGTGCGGCTTGCCATGTTTAACCTCTGGGTCGTCTCCACATAAGACAATTGGGTTAAATTGTGAGAAAAATTCTGAGTGGTGAGATGTTTTAGCAATATAAGCCGCTTTCGAAGAGCCAGAGCATATCGCAATTGGAATTCCCTTCGATTTTAGATGACTCACCAGTTTTTGCACACCGGGTAATAATTTTGATTTAGAAAACACTGTGTCCATTTGACTGTTAAACTTTTCCTTCCATTGTAAATATGTGAGTGGAATTTCAAGGCAATCCAATACATATTGAGCAGCTATGTCAGGTTTTTTTCCCATGATTTTTATTTTAATTGACCAATCATAGGTTTTTCCATATGCTGAACATATATTTTGGAATGCCATAGTGTACAGATCTTCTGTGTTCAACAAGAGGCCATCCATATCAAATATTACGTGAGTTACACGCCTATACATGTTCAAATAACAGATTTTACTTATGTGCATGTATATACTCAATAATTAGTAATCCTAAATTCGCTGGAAAAAAGTTGATTGCTATTTGAATATAAGCAGCGCTTATTCATCAGTACTACTAAACAAAAAATAGTAATGTTGCTTACAAATCTAAAATAAGCTTTAAATTTTAAGTACTAATTAGTAACATGAGTAACGTTGTAACATGTAAATCCGACAGATTAGTCTACAAGCCTTTCAGCCGAAGAGTCGCAGGTTCAAAACTGGTCGCTAGCTAATTGGTTGTGTCCTTGGGTAAGGACATACTGTCCGATATCTTCCACTTTCCGAGTCAGTCTTTGCTGCACCTCCCCTCTTCGCATCCCCACTTAAACTCAGTTCGTGTGTTTGTACCAGGTGATGAGTGTCCTCTCCTATATACGCTTTTGCTTTAGGGAATTTCCCTGTCTGCTTTAAATGTCATATACAGGGGTGTAGCATAATTCGCTCAAGTCAATTTGTACTGTACACAATATGACGCCATTATTATTTTTCTCACACGATAGAGCCATACCCAAAAACAAAATAACTCTATAACTCCCAATAACTTCTTTTTACACCATTGTTATCGAACCTCGTTGATGGGAGACAAAACGTCTAAAGCTGGATGCACACATACGCGCGAATAGGGAACGGTAACGGTAAACGGGACGCGACCTTCCGACAAGCGACTGCACGGCTCCGTTTCCGCGCACGGTAACTGCTCGACCGCGTGCGCAATGTACACATGCACTTTGGTAATGCTACACCCGGAAGTCCTAATATTGTTGCACACCACTAGCCAGCTGTTATATTAACACTAAATTATCATAAAATATGAAATGGCAATATTCAATATGTTTGAATCTGATGAACAACTTACCAAATACAGATAGGCCTACTAGTTATTTTATAGACATGCCCAGGGTAGGCCTATTGCCTACATCTCTCCGTACAAAATAATAATCAGATGCCGTTTGCAACAAGAACACAAAAATGTATTTAAAAAACAAACGTGGAATGGTATAAAAAAAGAGAGAAATAAAAGGTTTTACGGCAACGAAGTTACAACTTTAATTTAACATTGAATTTGGATCCTCCAGTATCTTAATTTCTACTAGAGGATTAATTAAATTATTAATTTGTCGAATGAGGTGTGATGATACAGTAGGGTGCATTTCACGCAATTCAGCAGCCCAGTACATGGCTAAGTAAATAAACTTGTCATTTGGTTGTAGTAAAAGGGCACAACTAATTTACAGAAAACAGAATTAAAGAAATGACAGAAATTTGATACTAATTTACAGAAATTACAGAAACACAGAATTACAGAAAAAATCCATTTCTAATTTACAGAAATACAGAAGAGAAATACGGAAAACAGAAATACGGAAATACATGCAAACCTGTACTGGGTTGAATTATTACCGACGGAAATGTCCCAAATTTACGGAAATTAACCGATTCTTTTTTCTGTCACCGTTTTAAACGACAGAAATATCCTAATTTACAGAAATGAACCCGTTCTTTTTTCTGTAATCGATTTCAACGACAGAAATGTCCTAATTTACAGAAATGGACCCGTTGCTTCTTCTGTCGCCGTTTTCAAAGACAGAAATGTTGTAGCCTAATTTACAGAAATGAACCCGTTCCATTTTCTGTCACCGTTTTCAACGACAGAAATGTCCTAATTTACAGAAATGAACCCGTTCCATTTTCTGTCACCGTTTTTAACGACAGAAATGTTGTAATTTACAGAAATGAACCCGTTCTTTTTTCTGTCACCGCTTTCAACGACAGAAATGTTCTAATTTACAGAAATGAACCCGTTCTTTTTTCTGTCGTCGTTTTCAACGACAGAAATGTCCTAATTTACAGAAATGGACCCGTTCCCTTTTCTGTCGCCGTTTTTAACGACATAAATGTCTTAATTTACAGAAATGAAACCGTTCCCTATTCTGTCACCATTTTCAACGACAGAAATATTCTAATTTACAGAAATGAACCGTTCCCTATTCTGTCGTCGTTTCCATCGACAGAAATGTCCTAATTTACAGAAATGGACCCGTTCTCTTTTTTGTCGTCATTTTCAACGACAGAAATGTCCTAATTTACAGAAATGGACCCGGTCCCTTTTCTGTCGTCGTTTTTAAAGAGCAGAAATGTCTTAATTTACAGAAATGGACCCGGTCCCTACTCTGTCGCCGTTTTCAAAAACAGAACTGTTGTAATTTACAGAAATGGACCAGTTCCATTTTCTGTCACCGTTTTCAACGACAGACATGTCCTAATTTACAGAAATGAACCCGTTCCATTTTCTGTCACCGTTTTTAACGACAGAAATGTTCTAATTTACAGAAATGAACCCGTTCCCTATTCTGTCATCGTTTTTAACGACAGAAATGTCCTAATTTACAGAAATGGACCCGTTCCATTTTCTGTCACCGTTTTCAACGACAGACATGTCCTAATTTACAGAAATGAACCCGTTCCATTTTCTGTCACCGTTTTCAACGACAGACATGTCCTAATTTACAGAAATGAACCCGTTCCATTTTCTGTCACCGTTTTCAACGACAGAAATGTCCTAATTTACAGAAATGAACCCGTTCCATTTTCTGTCACCGTTTTTAACGACAGAAATGTTGTAATTTACAGAAATGAACCCGTTCTTATTTTCTGTCACCGTTTTCAACGACAGAAATGTTCTAATTTACAGAAATGAACCCGGTTTCCTTTTTTCTGTCGGCTTTTTCAATGACCGAATTGTTATAATTTACAGAAATGGACCGGTTTCCCTTTCTGTCGTCGTTTTCAACGACAGAAATTTTCTAATTTACAGATATATATAGATAGACTCGTTCCCTTTACTGTCACCGCTAAACCAAAATCTTGACAAATATCTCCCTCTGCAAAGCACTTGGCGGATGTCGACTGAATCCATTGGATTAATGGCCTGAAATAAAACTTTATAGCCTATTTCTTTAAATGTATGTGGCGTTTAAATATTATCTAGTCATTATAAACAAATTCGATTCAACTCCCCCTGGCCTCTATAGATAGCATGGTGTCAAACAATGATGCGTAAACTGCTTCTGGCTTTTGCGAACAAAAGCTTAATTTTTTCCAAAAGCGGCTAAGCAATACTGGTTAACACAGCGAATATTGTACCTTAAGTGAGAGTATTTGTAATGCGCTATTGCTTTATTTGTATACACGTAAGTTTGGTTTACCTGTTTATTTTGTTTCTTTGAGATTTAGCAATGAATGATCTGATACAGCTCGGGAACCAACCGCTTTCGCTGCTGAATTACTCAGTAAAGCTACAAACATTAGCAACGTACCAGCGGTATGCCCACCTGCAGGTTATGGCTATTTTTTCAAGGATCCACAAAAAGAGCAAAAAACGACTTCGGATGTGATCAATACCGATTCGTTAACGAGGGACAGTATAAAACAAGACGCATGGAATATTAAGACGATACTATAAATTAACGGATCCTGACAAAAAAGGAAGGGCTTCTTTGCTACAGTTTCAAAGACATGTATATACCTTGCTTAAACAGAGTGGTGAAAATGAATCTCCTGTGTGCCTAATACATTATTTCGGCGACTCTTCTGTACATAAAGATAGTGTCCATGGCAACGCAAAGAAGAAAACTGGTGTATATTTTCCGACAATGAAAACAGTAATGGAGAAAATCAGTAAAGAAACAACAACCAAGAAACCGTACAAGGTGTACGCTGACATGCAAGCTGAAAAGAGCAACCAAGCTGGACATTTCTGTCGATGGAAACAACGACAGAATAGGGAACGGGTTCATTTCTGTAAATTAGAATATTTCTGTCGTTAAAAACGACGACAGAAAAAAGAACGGGTTCATTTCTGTAATTTAGAACAATTCTGTCGTTGAAAGCGGTGACAGAAAAAAGAACGGGTTCATTTCTGTAAATTAGAACATTTCTGTCGTTAAAAACGGTGACAGAAAATGGAACGGGTTTATTTCTGTAAATTAGGACATTTCTGTCTTTGAAAACGGTGACAGAAGAAGCAACAGGTCCATTTCTGTAAATTAGGACATTTCTGTCGATGGTAATGACGACAGAATAGGGAGCGGGTTCATTTCTGTAAATTAGAACATTTATGTCGTTAAAAACGGTGACAGAAAATGGAACGGGTTCATTTCTGTAAATTAGGACATGTCTGTCGTTAAAAACGGTGACAGAAAATGGAACCGGTTCATTTCTGTAAATTAGAACATTTCTGTCGTTGAAATCGATGACAGAAAAAGAACGGGTTCATTTCTGTAAATTAGGATATTTCTGTCGTTGAAAATGACGAAAGAAAATAGAACGGGTCCATTTCTGTAAATTAGGACATTTCTGTCGATGGAAACGACGACAGAATAGGGAACGGTTCCATTTCTGTAAATTAGAATATTTCTGTCGTTGAAAATGGTGACAGAATAGGGAACGGTTTCATTTCTGTAAATTAGGACATTTCTGTCGTTAAAAACGATGACAGAATAGGGAACGGGTTCATTTCTGTAAATTACAACATTTCTGTCTTTAAAAACGGCGACAGAAAAGGGAACGGGTCCATTTCTGTAAATTAGGACATTTCTGTCGTTGAAAACGACGACAGAAAAAAGAACGGGTTCATTTCTGTAAATTAGAACATTTCTGTCGTTGAAAGCGGTGACAGAAAAAAGAACGGGTTCATTTCTGTAAATTAGGACATTTCTGTCGTTGAAAACGGTAACAGAAAATGGAACGGGTTCATTTCTGTAAATTACAACATTTCTGTCTTTGAAAACGGCGACAGAAGAAGCAACGGGTCCATTTCTGTAAATTAGGACATTTCTGTCGTTGAAATCGATTACAGAAAAAAGAACGGGTTCATTTCTGTAAATTAGGACATTTCTGTCGTTTAAAACGGTGACAGAAAAAAAGAATCGGTTAATTTCCGTAAATTTGGGACATTTTCCGTCGGTAATAATTCAACCCAGTACAGGTTTGCATGTATTTCCGTATTTCTGTTTTCCGTATTTCTCTTCTGTATTTCTGTAAATTAGAAATGGATTTTTTCTGTAATTCTGTATTTCTGTAATTTCTGTAAATTAGTATCAAATTTCTGTCATTTCTGTAATTCTGTTTTCTGTAAATTAGTTGTGCCCTAGTAAAACCTAACTTTTTTCGCTTTCTATTATTCTTTCCTCATTTCGCCTCGCCATTAGCAGTATTTCATTCTAAAAAGAAAAGAATACTTTGAACCGATATTCTATACGTAGATACTAGATAGTATTGACGTAACACAAAGTAGTCTGAGCGAAAGGCTCATTGGAATCGTGCAATCCGGAAAGTCGTTGTCAAAACAAGCAACATGCTGTTGTCATGTGCCCTTGTCCAAGGCAGTTAGTAATTGCTCAAATGAACTAGAATCATTGGTTGGACATCACCCAAACTAAAGTAACGTTTTTTTTAACACATGCAACACAGTGTAGGTGCTTCGGTTTACCGGCCGTATTAGTCTGGTGGTTAAGGTGGGCTGCCATGACCTACACGTTCCAGGTTTGATCTCCATCCTGACCACTCTTCTGCGCAGTTGTGTCAACAACATATTACTAGCGCAATGCGTGATCTTTAATTAAAATGAATTTATTTTGCAAAAAATGTGTCATATTTGAACAGTGTAAAAATAACAAATCACCTCCAGAAGGCATTTTACATGGAAAGTACGAGCTATAAGTGAATCAATTACGTCTGCGAATCAAACAACACTCAGGCAATGTTTTCCAACAAGCAAATTTTTCTTACGAAAAACAGCATTTTTTTATCTCACCGGAGCGGGTATATAGTTAAACAGCAGCCGGATATTCTATGAACCTCCAGTGTCGATACTTATATGGCGCACAGTGATATGACGGGGGTTCAGAGATTGCGTAGAGAAAGAATCTTCTACTCCAGATTTAAGAGTGGCTCTATTGTATGTTCAGAACTGCAATAAATCTCTACAACAAATGCGTGAGTTTTGTTCGCACGAGCAAAACAACGTTACAGGAGCCAAATAATAACACCAAAAAGACCTCACTCACCGGGCATATATACCACTTGTACATAGTACAAAAGAGGACTCTTTTCTCCTTACAACTTAACTCGCCACTGATTTAATGCACATACTGTGACTCACAGCCCTATCTTGGCATTCTCTTCTTCCAAAATACTGATACAAAATACTATCGAGCGTTTAAAAGCATCATTTAATTTCTTTTCTTCGTGTGACGAATACGCAATGGGGGTTGAATACTTGCGTTGGCAAAACGTATTGGTAACTTCAACGGAAAATGCTCTAGATAGAGCCGTTGTGGTCTTAGAGAAAGCAAGCAAGCTTTTTTCAATTCTGTTGCAAATATTTTCCAGTTTAAAAGTTTGAAATTCTTTAAAATGTAATTTTCACAGCGTTTACAACGGTCGAAACTCGATTAAATGGTCTCGCTTCCCTCTTTACATACACCGTGATTTTAACTTAAATTATGATGATTTCATTTTCGAGTTTGAAAAGAAACTTCGGCGCTCAGATATCAGTATGAGAATATCGTGATGGTTCTCACATTAGTTTCCGGTTTGATTTTATTGTGTTCGTTGTTTGATTGTAATTTTGAATATATGTGACGTGTTTGTTAAGTTTTCTCCGTTAGTCAATAATAAATATAAATAAATAAAAAAATATGTGCAAAGTATTTACATATCGTAAATAATATCGATAAAACTGCATTTTTATAGAATGCTAACTCTAAAAATGTTGCTAATGCGAGAGCGGAAATGAGACCACATGGAAAAAAACAAGCAATGAGAGTGTGTCGGACCACCATAAGAACTACTGTAGAAGATCACTCACGCCCGGTATTGCCCAACCGGGTGCCACGGAAGCTGCTAAAGTGTGCAGTTTGCATTGCAGCAATTAGAAACGTTCTGTTCTAGTAGAATCGACAAGTTTTATGTTGTTAAGTGAATTAGTTTAGCAAAGTTATTAAGGGTTTTTGTTTAGAGGGGAGCTGTAAGCTTAAATGGTTGACAAATACTAATTATCCTAATAAATTGTTTTAGTAAAAGTGTCAAATAGAATGTTAACAATGACTATAAAAAGTGCCCTTTGAAAAGCTTAATTTATATAGAATCTTAGAACACCCTTTTACAATGCATTTTGTTTGTGACAGTAAGTCTAAGTTAATCAGAGTAATACGTCCATTTTAGAGTTAACAATGTTTAAAAGTAGGCATTGCTAAGGGTCGGTTTTGTTTCTTTTTGTTGTTAAAATAAAATTGTGCATTATCAGTTTGCTATTGGGTTTGTTATACAACACAATCGCAATAAAAAAAACATGCGATAAGTGTTACCGTTAATTTTGCCAAAGACACATATTGTTAGTTTGAGAAGCTCGTGGGAATTTATACCATTTCACGAGTCAAACCTCCTCTGCCAAAGTTTAAATATTTTATATGTTAATATATAAGATATTTGCTGGAACAAACAAAATGGGTTATGACTCCTTAATTGAGCGTGTTGGATCATTTGGGTTGTTTCAAAAACGATTGTTCGTCTTATTTTTCTTAAATGGGATTCCGAACGGGTTGCTTATTACATCGATTGTCTTTCTACACTTCGTTCCCACGCATCGATGCAAACTACCTTTCTATGAGCGACAATACAACCAGGTATGAATTAAAATAGAATATGATGTATTGCCCTGGGGAGATTATAGCATGTACTCGTTTGTTTATAACTTCATCGTTTCCTGCAGACTCAGATGGATCGAGTTAGACAATATGTCTCTGTTACGTCACAGACGAACGGATGTGGTTTCCGGAATTTTTCCACGATGCAGATTAATCAATTGCTGGGTAACAAACTATTTGGGTCAAGCATTTAAAATATAAAATAATTATTTTTAGAAAACCCTTCTTTCAATTATTCGGAAGGCGCCATACCCGAAGTTGATAACGTCAAGTGTTACAACGGATATGATTACGTCAGCGACACAGGCATCAAATCAGCGATGATGGAGGTTTATAAAAATAAATATGTATCAACTGTGTGAGTAACCATTCAATGGGATGTAAAAGACCATTGTTGGTCCGGTGTCATCGTCATAAATGCCAATATGCAAATACGAACGAAAGCAACGTAAGACATGCCGGACACCATTGATTTATCAAGTTTATTAATGTAACGATAAGAAAACTTAGCACTAATATGAAATTATATTTGATATTCAGTTCGACGTAGTATGTGAGAATGCCTGGATAAAGCCTTTGATATCATCTTTGTTTTTTGTTGGTATAGCAATCGGTACTTTGTCGGGGTCCATTTCTGACAGGTAAGTTTTTATAAGACTAAACTTGTGTATTAATCGAAATACAGCTATACCATATGATTCTAAGAAACCTGTTAACTCAAATAAACATATAACCTGGAAACACCACGCAATATCTTCTACAGGTTTGGACGTCGACCCGTGTTTTTAGCCTTCACCTTTATTCAATTTTCTCTGTATTTTGCACGAGTTTTGCCCCCGACATTACCACCTATGGCGTTCTTTTTGTCTTGTGCGGACTATCGCAGACGATTAATTTCATGTGTGCTTTCATAATTGGTAAGTTTATGTATTGCGTTTTTTCTTTTATAAAAAGGATCTTCTCTCTTTCTCTTTCTAATTTCTTCACTCGGCCTTCAGGCTGTTCCTATATTGTACATGTATTTCTTATACAATTTTTTACCACCTAGGTGCGGAATTTACGACTCCTGATCGACGGAATTTTCTTTCTATTAGTTCATTCGTATCGTATTCTGTGGGTTACTTGATTGGGCCGTTTTTTTCTTATTTTATTCCTAACTGGCGTTGGTTGATGAGGTTAAACGGATTGTTTGGAATTCTGTATATCCCTATGTATTGGTAGGTTAATATATTTTTTAAAGTAGTACACATTTTCCGTGGTAATAGCCATAATATTTTTTGTGTAATAATATGATTTAAACACAACCCTTAAGAACTACCGTATTTTAAGTAAAAGAAAAATCGGATGTACGGCAATAACAGTCGTAGAATTACGGGCAAATTGTTGATGAATTCGTGCCTTCAGTTGATTTTCTGGGCATTTTACAGTGCGTTTTGGGTTATAAAGACACAAGTTTTAAAAGATTTTATAAAAACGTTCGTTTTTTTTTAAGGGCATTCCCCCGGACAAAACCATGTAGGATTGTTATTAACTACACCTACACTAAAGATTATGTCGTGATACAATGTGTCTTATGGTCCACATTTAACTCTTATTCCAAGCATGTATAAAAAAATGAATTTATCTCTCAAAAATAAGTTAACGGGTATCTGGATCAATGGTATTTATTCGTGAAATCTGTGAGACAAGAGATATTTAATTATTTTTGCACATAAGCAATTAACTTTAAACTTGAACAACTATTTTAGGTTGATTCCGGAATCACCAAGATGGTTACTTTCTAACGGTAAGCGGAAAACGGCCATAACTGTTTTAGAACAAGTTGCACAAATGAATAATTGTGCAGTTAACCAGCAGGAAGAAATTGAAACAATCTTGGTGAGATTTATATTTTTTGTTTGGGTTTTTATTACACATATTGCGCATTTCTTAAATAACTGTTTAATGAGCAGATTAAGATGATTTGCTCATCATCTGTAACCTCGTGATAACCTCGTGATAGGCTTTTACAAAAGTGTAAGATAAGTAACCGCCATTGTAACCAAATAACAACAGTCCGGTTGTCCTTCATTCACTCGTCTGGTGGTTTATTTTTTAAAATAATGGTTACTGCAGCTTCGAAACATCGAATTTTCTAAAATGGAAACTCAGTGACACTTGCTCATTGCCTAATTAAAGCTTACGGATTCATCTGAAAAGTCTAAGTTTGTTTAAAAATTTCATTAAAGGCCTACATGACTATATAGTAGTGTAACTTAAACATTATTTATAATTAAAGTAACTTATCCAATAAAAAGGAAGATGAGCTTGACGTCACAAAAGATGACGACACAGCAGGAAACATTCTATTTCGTTTTTTTGGCAGTAATTCGGAATTCAAGAATGCGTATTATGATCATGGTCATTTCATTTTCCTGGTAGGTAGTTTTTTTGTTTGATGCCCATGAGATAAATCATAACAAGGATAATACTCTTACCGCTTATTAAATAGTATATCTCAATGCCGTGTTACTACAATGCAGTAAAATTATCATTTGTTAAGAGAAAGAGAAAATAATGTTCAATGCAGAAATATTAATATCCCCGTCTCTTACGAAAGATTCTCCACTATCTTATTTGAATAAAAACTTGGAATAACTGCATTAAAGATTTTTTTCTGCTCGAATTGATAACTTATTATTATGTAACGACATTTTAAAAGCACAGCTTGGTCTAATCAGATTTGGTGAAGAGATTTTTGACAATCTCAATTTATGTTAAAATGAATTTTTAACAGTTAAAATATTTTTAACAGTTTTTATGTGTTTTTTTATAATTAAATATCACAAGTAAAGAATTTTAAATGCAGGATGTCTATTGCGATAGTTTACTTCGGAATTTCATTGAGCGTGGATACATTAAGTGGCGATATCTTTATCAACTGCTTTCTCATGGGTCTTATTGAAATACCTGGTCTGATAGCGGCTTTCATGGGAGTGAAGTACTGTAGTAGATCTTACGCACACTCGGGATTTATGTTCATATCTGGTTTTGCCAGTTTAATGTCAGCCTTATTTAAGAACGGTAAATGTTCCCATTTCCTATAGCCTTCTTTTAAAACAGTAAGTATTGATATTTTATACTATAGGAAAGCTTATCTAGTTGAAAAGTCTATTTCATTACCTTTTTGTCAGACCACTCGGGTGGATTTAATTGAATAGTATTTATTGCGTTCAAGCCTTTCTAGCAAATAATGTTTGCTCAGAATAGTTCTTTGCGAAACACTTTCCCAAAGATGATACCTGTTAAGGGTGAAATTAAATATGTAATAATTAATTTAAAAATAGTTAGCCTACGTTTAAAAATATCCAGTAATTCGATAACCTCCCATGTAGTTTACCCAACTGTGACTCTGCTGTTTGCCTTGATCGGGAAAACAGCGAACGCTGGAGTCTTCTATATTGTATTCGTGCATACAGCTGAGATAGTACCAACCAACGTGCGGCACTTTTATATGTGCGCAGGATCGTTCGCTGGTAGAGTGGGCTCAGTAATAGCTCCATTCTTCGGTTACGCAGGTAAGTGTTGTATGTTTACTATATTACAATTGTATGGTTACTTTGGTTTCGTCGGTAAGTATTCCATAGTGTTATGTGGTTATACGAGGTATTTATATCAGAACAATGTAATATGTAAACTTGATCCGTAAACGAATTGTTAATTGAAATTTTCGTAAACTCGGACTATTTTTTTACAATTAACGAAATCATTATAAAAATCTACCTTGCAGCAGCTAAAACTTAAATATTTTAAAACTTCCCTTTTAGTTGAGTTGTTTGGAGTATTCGCCCCGTACCTGATATTGAGTGGCGTAGTATTGACGTCAGCACTGATGACGTTGCTCTTTCTTCCTAACACTCATCTTAAACGGCTCCCGGAGTCGATAGCCGATGTACTAAAGATGGACAGGTAGTCTGTTTTTGTTAGTAGTAAATGCTTAAAAGTAAAATGTTTTCGTGGTTATGGCAGTATCGTTTCGCCTTGGTGTAATTTAAAGTATGTATATCATGTTTCATTGCCGTTTGAAAGGGAATTAACCATAATGATATCACGTGCACTTCATGCCACTTTATCAACCGCCTGGAATTTTTTTAAGCGAATTTCAAGATGGCGACTAACTAAACCTACTATTGGCAATAATTAGGCAATAGTTTATATAAATACTACAGATTGACTTAAATGTTAAATCCTACATTTAATAACTGAAGAAATTTATATCTGCATGGAAATAAGCTGTTTATATTTTCAAATAGATTGTATAAAAAATTGATTATCTTGATATCGTGAATTTACACCCTGATTCTTTATCATGGACGAAAATCACACATATATATTATTAGAAAAAGAGCGGCACTGCCACTCTTAAATCTACAGCTGTTAAATTTTCTTTGGGTGATTTGTCGATGTACACCAATGCCAACATCTTCACAACTTACAATCTAATTAAACAATTTCTTCCCGTCCAAATTCGCTTTACAAACAATTTTTGACTGCGGCTAGAAAATAAATAAATTTAAAAACGGACAAAACCAATATCTATTGGGCACCGGTGGTAAAAATTTAACTTTTCTCCGAAT
>CH003263.1:2068080-2092509 GCA_000149265.1 Ciona savignyi
GTTTTTTTCCATATGCGACCCATGGTAATATTTACACCCAGCAACTAAATACGGTACTGAGACATTCATCGCATTACTTCAAATCAAAAGTATAAAGGTGTGGTATATATTTAGAATTCCAGTCAGTCGGAAAGTCATAGCGGTTGCATGGTTTTTCCTCAATGCACTGTTTGACAAACGGTGAGGTAGACCAAGCCTTTTGACCGAACTTATCTACAAACTGTCAGCATACATCATCATCGAGACCCACACGTTAAGCGCAAGCCATTCACAAGTGTTTAGGGGTAGATATGTGCAATGGTATTTGTGTACACCACTATCGAGTTTGACTTCCGGGTTAGATCTCTTGCCACACTCTAGTTGTGTGAAACGTCATTCGGGTGTTCAACATTTTGTTTAATTACAGAAGATAATTTGTCAACACGTGAACAAAAACAGACACTATGTTACTCGGAATCGCTAGCATAAAAGTCACAACTGCAGTGTAAAGTTGAAGCAGAGCTGTTTTTAATCTTTTTTGGTGTATACACATTATTTGTACTATTACAAGTACGTGACTACGATATTGGTTTTATCGTAACGGATCAGTGGGTATATAGAAAATGCTCGTATTTTCTTTTTTTAATAAGTGAGTAAAGGCGTTTATGCTAGAAGAAACAAAACAATGGCAGTGGGATTAATTTTTTTTTGTCCGGCCCGTTGGTATAGCGGTTAAGTGCTTCGCCTGTCATCGAAAGATCGAAAGGTTGCAGGTGCGAAACCGGTCGCCAGATAGTCGGTTTTGTCTTTGGGCAAGGAACTTTACAGACATTGTCTGAACCTAGCGGATTAATTAATACCAAATTGAAGAAACATATGTATCATATACAACACACTGCAATAGCTCCGATAACCCGAGGATGGGCGCGAGGTGATCTGACGATTGCCTGTGTATTAACCCGCCTTGGTTTTCCCATTCATGGAGATAAAAATGAATATCCTATACCATCCTTTCTGAAATGTTAGATATGATGGACCTTGCACGTACATATCTGACATTATGATATATTGTATAATAAACATGGATAACATGATCGGTTTGTTACCTCAGGGACCCATGCGTTTCTGCTTGCAGAAACAAACTACATATTGTATAACATACACCAAATGTGGTTAGGGACCCTGGGCGCATGAACACATAGCATACTAATTGTGTTTTAAGAACAGCAGTGGTGGTTAAACACGTGGTTAACACTCTCTAGTTATGTAAGAAATACAAAATGCTTATATATAATGAAGTGTTTCCTTGTTTTAAATTAATTAAATGCATTTTCAGCCTGTTCTCTCGTTGCTGCCACAGACGTTCCACAGATGACACCACAATTAAGAGTCTTGGCGTCGCTTCGCCGGAACAAATTTAATTGTTAAAATTTCTAACGACTTTCGGTACCGTTACATATCGAATACTACACCAGCAATGACGCTATACAACTTAAGGAAGAGATATATCATCATTAAGTGTTAATTAAACATACGGAAAGTGCCTATAAAACCATGTAACTGTTCGAGTATACTTCCACCGGATTCAGGCACAGCCCAGACTGAGCATATGCTCAATTTCCGCTACGCTGTGTAGATCGTTTCAATACATTTAAGAGACTGTTTCGTCGAGTAACATTGATAGTATATCCTTAATTTGTACATCTTCAAGTGGCGTAGTTAGGCTTCTGTTAAGTGCAGTATTGTTGGAAAGCACATTTAGGCAAATATGTGTATAAAGGTGTTAAAAAAATTTTTGGCGAGTAACCTTTACTTTTTAAATGGTGGGCGTTTACGGCGAGATTCGTTCAAGCTAAAGAGTTAATATTAGTTTGAATGGCAGTCAGTTTAAGTACAAAACTAAACTTAAACTTAGCATGTTAAAAAACCTCTACATTTTCCGTGGACGGATTTTGAGCTATAAGCGCCACATAAGACTTCTTTGCGAGTACCAGCATATAAGGTGGCCTAACAGGATATATCATGTTAGGTTTTGTCGGTCAGCTAGAAGAAGGTAACAGCATCTGTTCATATGCTTTTATAATTTAAGCTTATTTGTTTTCACTTCTTTGGTTCGGCATTTAGCGTTCATAGCAGACCTATTATAATACATAAACTAGGTAACGAACAAAACGACGCGTATTGACAAGGTCGTCGTTTTGGGTTTAAAAATAACACTATTACTTGCCTTACTTTAACCATGTTATAATATGTTGGATAGAGAGCATGGAACATGTTCTTAATTGTATTAGTGCGCAAGGACAAGCAGTTAAAACAATGTGTGTAATTTTGAAGAATGCTAAAACATATTAGGAAGAAAATGTGAATAAAATGTCATGCGAGAGAACAAATGAGACCACATAGAAAAAAACAAGCAATGAGAGTGTGTCGGACCACCATAAGAACTACTGTAGAAGATCACTCACGCCCGGTATTGCCAAACCGAGTGCCACGGAAGCTAAAGTGTGCAGTTTGCATTACAGCAATTAGGAGCGTTCTTTTTAGTAGAAACGACAAGTTAACATGAAAATTATTGTGCAGTTCAGCATTGATTTCTTCTACAGCCTTACTGCTCTTTTTAAAGTTGGTGGAATAGCTTAACAATAGACTACTACTGTGGTTTGACAGGATTTTCCAAATATTATCCGTTTTGGTGTGGAGTTGTAAGCTCAAAAGGTTGACGTCGGTTCTGGGAAACCTTTGATTTCCTTAAAACACTTTGTTTGCAGATAAAACGCTCGTGTGAAATACGATAACTGTCTGCACCTTATTTGTATTCGACAGTTGTGTTGTTGAGAAATTTAGATATTTAAAACGTTTTTTTTGCGTTTTATATCGTTTCATGAATCACTACTCTCTTATTAAATAAAACTTATAAAACAAAATTAGACATTTTCTAGAACAAAGCTTGTACAAAATGGGTTATGACTCCATAATTGATCGATTGGGATCATTCGGTTTGTTTCAAAAACGATTGTTCGTCTTATTTTTCTTGAATGGAATTCCGAACGGGTTGCTTATTACAGCGATAGTGTTTCTTCACTTCGTTCCTACGCATCGATGCAAGTTACCTTTCTATGAGCGACAATATAACCAGGTAATACACTAAGGTTTAGGTATGTTTTTTTATTTAAACCTTTAATAATAGAGAATGTGTTTAATGACAGCAAGAAGAACCCAGAATATAATGTATTGCCCTTAGGGCCTAAGGGAATTAGCATGTACTCGTTTGTTTATAATTTCTTCGCTTCCTGCAGACTCAGATGGATCGAGTGAGACAATTTGTCTCTGTCACAACACAGATGAACGGATGTGGTTTTCGGAATTTATCCACCATGCAGATTAATCAATTACTCGGTAACAAACTAATTGCGTCAGGCAACTGATAAATAAAATTAATTAATTTTTAGAAAAACCCTCTTTCAATTATTCGGAAGACATCATACCCTTAGTTGATGACGTGGCTTGCTACGAAGGATATGATTACGTCAGCGACACAGGCATCGAATCAGCGATGATGGAGGTTAACTAAATAATTATGTTTTCTATTCACTAAATTAGATGCATGTCAATTTTATTGCGATGTTCTGTTTTTTCGTTTTCCTCCTGCAGCCCTTTCGTGACGGGCATTTCGTCTTCAGTTCTTTAGTAGGAAGAAATTGTCAAAATAGGCGTTAATTTTTGAATAAAAAGCTGGACATTCAAACCGAACACAATTAAAATGTAAAAAAAAGGTTTTTCATTTATTCTCCACAAAACGCGGTCCCACTCAAAACAAAAAACTTTTTGTCACACAAAGAAAAGATATAATTTTGTTAAAACTTTTAGAGATTTTAACCAGTGATGGTATTTAAAATTTTAAGAAAAGCTTCTCTTTTGTATTGTATACTTACTAACAACAGGATCCCTAAATGGTTTATTGTCTGTAAAAAAACAAAATAACCAGATCGGTAATTATCCAGACGTTCCAAGAACGGGGTGACCAAACCCATGCGAACTATGAACACCAGAGTATATGACATTTTTTTATTCCACATTTTTATAATACCAGTATGATAACCAATGTGATGGTGGTAAGATTATAAACTGTAATATTAAGTAGGCCCCTAAAGTCACCGTGAAGACAAGATGTTCTAACTTCAACTCAGTTAGTTGACCACTTAATCAATCGGTTAAGGTTTAAGATGTAGGGCTCAAAGTCACTTAGCATAGGTTGAAATTTAAAGATGTTTTTATATGAGTGGACCGCGCTAACCGTACGGAGTGTTTGTCACCAAAATATTTCTAGTCTTCTTGTAGAGAAGAACTAGCAACATCAAGAAAGCACAGTAGTTATATAGTAAAACATTTTTTTTGTAAATGTTTCAGTTCGACGTAGTATGTGGGGATGCCTGGAAAAAGCCAATGATATCATCTTTGTATTTGGTTGGTATGACTGTCGGTACTTTATCAGGGATAATCTCTGACAAGTAAGTATTAACAACACTGATATTAGACACTCTCCCGTTGAATATTGATGAAAAGAGATTTTTTTTTATATAATTGTAACAAGAATTAAATGACAACTAAAAGCATATGATGCTCTTAAAAAATAGATGCAGTAGTTTAAAGATTGATCGATTTCCAAATGATACCCTTGTATTATGCCTGTTTGTTAAATAAATTTATTCACTACTCTTAAAATACTATCGACATGTACGTTTTTAGATGCACACTGCTTTCATTGTAATTTATCCCATACAGGCTTGGGCGCCGCCCCGTCTTTTTGGCCTCTACCTTGCTTCAATTCCTGACAGTATTTTGCACAAGCTTTGCCCCAACCCTTACCACCTACTGTATTCTACTTGCCATATGCGGATTGTCACATTTAATCAATTACTTGAGTGCTTTCGTAATTGGTAAGAAGATTTTCTATATATTATAATGGATAAACTACAGCAGATTTAAAAATTATCGCCGATTTTTTTGTTTTAAGCAATAGTTTTGAAAAACAGTAAATAAGGTAAATAACCTCAAGAAAATTGAAGAATAAACATTGCATTAAAATAATCCATTAACCGCAAAAAAATCCCAAAATATACCAAGTCTAGAAAGCCAATGTAATACACTTATTCTATAAATTCGCGTTATGTATTTTAGTTCCTCTATTGCTCGGATATGATGCGTAACAAATTATTTTTATAGGTGCGGAATTTACGACTCCTAATCGACGAAATTTAATTTCAATAAGTTCATTCATATCGTTTTCTGTGGGTTACATGATTGGGCCGCTTGCAGCTTATTTTGTTCCTAACTGGCGCTGGTTGATGAGGTTACACGGATTAATTGGAATTCTGTACATTCCTATGTATTGGTAGGTTATTTTATAACCCAACACTAACTATTTTTATGTAACTGACTCTTATTGTAGCCATAATTTTAGATTATACAATTGATAACTGTATATATTTGAAAAAGATTGTATAATCATTTTTATCTCGAAATGAAGAAAATCGGTTATCGTAAAGAGCTATCCAACAATTATCTGTCATTTTTTACGAAAAAAATAGGACAGAATAAAAATGAAACGGACAGAATAAAAATAAAATTTTCTTGACTATTCACCCGCGATTCACTCCGGATACTCATTATTGTTTTAGCAATATACAATACCCTTAACTGACACGAATACAGAGACAAATTTAGACAAAACAATTCAGGAGATGTAATAATTGCTGTAAGGTGGTCAAATCAAAGATATTTATTTGGTAAAGTGTGTGTCTTTGTTAATGGGGATGTTACATACTTTAATTATGAGAAATGAAAGGCCTTTTAACATTAAACAACTCATTCTTAGGTTGATTCCTGAGTCACCGAGGTGGTTACTTTCACATGGCAAGCGGGAGGAGGCTATGACAATATTAGGAGAAGTTGCACGAATAAATGGGTGTAATGTTAACAAGGAAGAAATTGAAATGATTTTGGTGACTAGAATTTTGATTTTTCTTTAACAAGTTTTCAGTGAACGATTAGCTCACTTATAGCCTAATGGGCTTGAATTCATGCTCGAAGAGATTTTTTTCGCAACAGATGTTTTTTGTATTATTTATGGGATTTGAAGACAACAATTCTAACTGGCTAGCCTAGTTTGTCTCTATCTTCAATTTTCCAAGTATCTAAGAGAGAATTTCCGCTACGGGAAAAAAGTTTTACATTATTCAAAAACACATAAATAGAATTAAAATTATCCAATATAGAAATTTAAAATAATAACGTAATTTACCAAATATTATTTCTTTTTTTTAATCTTATACCTGGGAAGGACAATTCTCTTTAAATTAAAAATATATAAAAATATACACTAAACCCAAAAAGATATTAATCAAAATATCCCCTTTTATCTGTTTTATCTGGGTTTGTCTTGCAAAGTCGCAATAATATAAAAACAATTATTTTCTTTTTTACTTTTTTTTGTACATCAACATTAATACTTCTTAGAAAACATAAATATCAAGTTTGGATTGGTTACTCTGTAACCCATTAGTTTCTGCCTGAGAAAACAAATTTTACTTTGTTTTGGATACACCAAGTTTGTTTAAGCAACCCTTTCATTTCGTTCTGAAAATATAGCTATTTAGTTTGGTAATTCGGGATTCCATCAAACGTTGTATACCTAATAACAGATATACCAAGAGTGGTTGGGTAACTTAGAAACGCAATTGTTTGTGCATGCAGAAACATATAACGAGAACTCAAAAGCGGTTTTAAAAATAGCGGTGGTTAACGCGTGGTTTCCACCCTCGAGTTGTATGTTAGACTAGTTATTATCGCAGCACTAATTTTCGTAAAATGGTATTTTAATTGCAAAAAGACAACAAAAACCAAAGTCTAAATTACATTTGTAAAATTTAACAACAGTCGAACTAATAATTTATTATTGAAATAACTTATTTATTAAAAAGGGAGAAGAACTAGACGTCACGAAAGATGAAGTCACAGAAAAGGGGTTGCTGTTTCATGTTTTGACAGTCATTCGAAATTCAAGAACGCTTATTATGGTTTTAATCATTTCGTTTTCCTGGTAACTATACACTTTTACTACATTAGTGGTATATAATCTACCAGTCCTTTTTAAATAGAATTCATAAAAGTAAACGCAGGAAAATTATTACTTGTATAAATAATATAGAGATTTCGAATGGAGCAAGATTTTTAACAATACTTTAATTACATAATAAATTAAATAAATATTTAAGTACAACACAAAATACTTAAGAACTTATTTAAGTAGAATAATATTCTGATGCTACTTTGTGATTACATATATCGATTTATGTTAAAATATTTTCCCAAGTGTGTGGTGTGTGTAAACATGTATGTAAAGTATTTTAAACACAGGGTGGCTATAGTAATAGTTTACTTTGGAATCTCATTGAGCGTGGATACATTGAGTGGCAATATCTTTATCAACTGCTTTCTCATGGGTCTTATTGAAATACCTGGTCTGATAGCGGCTTTCATGGGAGTGAAGTACTGTAGTAGATCTTACGCACATGCGGGATTTATGTTCATATCTGGTTTTGCCTGTTTATTGGCTGCCCTCTTAAAAAACGGTAAGTTTTCTTCAAGTGTGGAGACAAAGTAAGTCTTTCGTTTCCCCGAATAGTTTACCTTTTATACTTGTTTTCTAAAATCCATCGTTTTAAAGTAGTCTTTAATATACAGTAAAAACGTTTTTTTTATTCGCTAAACTTCCATGTAGTTCACCCAATTGCGACCTTGATGTTTGCCCTAATCGGAAAAACAGCGAATGCTGGAGTCTTCTATATTGTATACGTGCATACCGCTGAGATAGTGCCAACCAACGTGCGGAACGTCTATATGTGCGCAGGATCGTTCGCTGGTAGAGTGGGCTCAATACTCGCCCCATACTTCGGTTACGCGGGTAAGTGTTGTATGTTATTTGATGTATATATATCCAGACAATAAGAACTTGATATGTAAAAAAATTATATTTTTACCAGTTGAGATATTCGGATTCTTCGCTCCCTATCTTACACTAAGTGTCGTGGTTATGACGTCAGCACTGATGACGTTGCTCTTTCTTCCTGACACCCATCTTAAACGACTTCCGGAATCAGTAGAGGAAGTATTAAAGATGAAAAGGTAATTCGGTTTTCTTTCATTTGACAAATTTGTGTTACCGAGGATAGAAAAAGTAAAATATTATACACGCGGTAAGGATTAAAAAACATATGGGGATGGTCAACAAGGCCGTTTTTGTATATACAATTGGCTTATGTATCAGTAGCGTAAACTATTTGCTACACAACTGTTATCCTAAATAAGTTGATGAGCAAGATATTATATAAATTTAGCACAATTTAGAGTTTTTAGACCTTCATCAGGGCCATCGAAAACACACGAAAATAAACACCATGGTGGTTTTAGTGGATACTAAATATTTCGCAATCTAATGGTTCGTTTAAGCTCACAGTAATTAAATTTATATTTATACCCAAAAATGCTGACGAAATATTATGACGATTATTTTACTCATGTTTAACCCTGTGGATGAATAAATGACAATCGTCAGACTACTTTGAGCTCGTGCCTGCCATCTGGTTACAGCATCTTGTACTTCTTTTCAGCCTGATCTCTCGATGTTGTTCTACACAATCAACAGAAGATGTCCAAAGCCCACGTCGAGATACTGTGAAAACGCAAGAAATTTAGCTAGCTGAAGTTTCATTGGATACGTCATCGACACGAATATTATGACATCTTGTTCGATAAAGAATTCATGAAAATCAGTAACACAAAAACAACGAGTACTGTTAATTAATATGAGATGCAAATTATTTAGCCTATACATGGTGCAAAAATATATACCGATTACGAAGATTAACATGTATTTTAAGTCTGTCGAGGAATTATTTAAGTAGGAATAAGGTAAAATAAGGTAGGGCAACATTTCCTGGCCTGCAATTGGACCACGCTGGTCTGGGATAATCATGTTTTATCATGGTGAATGGAAAAGCCAAGCGGGATTATCACGTGGGTAATCGCCCAGTAATCTCGTATCCAACATCTTACTCATGCTTTTGCACTGTGTTAGTATAAGAATTAAATCATGGATCTACTGCAGCGATGCAGTTATAACGAAGAACAAATATTGCGCTTAAATAACAATTACAACATAATTGTTGTGTTGTAATGTCGGTTATACATTGGAATTATATATTATTCATAACTTACAAACAAACATTACAGTGATTTACAATGTTAAACTTGGGTTATGCCTACATATCGTGTAAAAACTAAAAGAATATGCTTATTTACAGGAACCTATAGTAGTATAGAAAATGTATGTTTTTTTTAAATTTGATTAGCTTCCCATTGAATTAAAAAGTATTATCTTTTAGACTTAGAGCATTCGGTAATTTGATCAGACTTGGAATATGCTAAGTATCCGCTACGCTGTTGAGATCTTGTTAATACATTTAAGAGACTGTTTTGTCGAATAACACTGGGAATATCTCTAAGAATCGTACACCTTCAAGTGGTGTGTTTGGGCTTCAGATAAGTGCAGTATTGTTGGGAAGCGATTTTTTGGCAGTATTTTAACTGAATCGTCATGTGGCAGTTATTTGCTCGCATACAAATTTTAATATTTTCCAATCGGAATTACCCGTCTTTGTAGAGTATTGAGGTCAAGATAACTAGTAAAGTTGGCGATTTAGAAGTATTGCACAAGTCGCCACATGTCGCATATAACGACTTGTCGAAGAGTTTTCTGGCTAATTTGAAACCTCTTTAATGGAATCTTTATTTTCTCTTTTTTTTTTAATCTATTTGTATACGCTTTTGTCGCGATATCCGCTGTTCTTGGAAACCGGATGTTGTAGTCTTTTGTGAAGCTTTTTGTTAAGTGCTATCAAGATCTTAACAATTGCTAGATTAAGATGAAAATGCTACAAATCGTCTCCGATTTGAACTAATGTCTGCTTAGCTTGACCTAACACGGCTATGAAAGGTTTTACGCGTGATAGGAAGGTTATCAGTCATACATTCTATTTCGAGGTGACACAACCAAATATAGCTATTTTCACCGGGATTTGCACCTGTTAGTATAGGATATTCATCTTTATCCCCGTAGATGGGAAAACCAAGGGGGTTAGGCTAACACACGGGCAATCGTCAGATCACCTCGCGTCCATCGTCGGGTTACCGGAGCTATTGCGGTGTGTATATGATAGACACGTTCCTTCAATTTGGTAGAACCCATTAATCCAATGGGTTCAAGCAATGTCCGTAAAATGCCTTGCCCAAGGACACAGCCGACTGAGCTAGCGACCAGTTTCGCACCTTCAACCTTTCGATTGAAAGGCGACGCACTTAACCGTTAGACCAACGGGCCGGACTAAATTAATTATGGGTTCCTTTCGAATCCGAGATTTTTAGAAAGTTAAAGATGTTTAGCATGACTTAGAAAAACACAAATTATAATTAAAACTAGAGAGTAACAACCACATTTAATGAAAAATTAAAGAAGTACCCTTGTACGTAAATAGGTTACTAAACCTAAACCTCATTATGCAATATTCTTAAAAGCGGGATAAAAACTATGCTAATTACCAGCTTGTTGTAGTTTATTGGAGTCTTTACTACAACCTAGTAGGAGAAGTACTGTGTGCTGACCAGGTACAAACAATATATTTTCCCGGTCTAATACATGTTATTACAATACTCCTACGTGTGACAACTACGTTATACCACGGGTAATTGTCATATTATACCCACAGTCGGGTCTTTGTGAATATTTGTGTTGCATATTAGATTTATTTTTTTTAGATACTGCAGTCAAATGTTTATTGAATCGAAGTTGACTGAATGTCGTCTGTGTCTTTAGGCAAGGTACTTAGCAGACGTCGCCTTATAATTCTTGACTAATAATGGACTAACTAAAACAGTACAAACGTCTCTATCGTATGCTTGTTTGTTTTTATTATTGAAATCTCAATTGACCATGATTTAATATTAATAATAATCATGCACGTTGGGTATACCAACAACTTGTATGAAAAGATCAGTTGCAAAACTTTGGAAAGATCCAGCGTACTTGATAGATAATGAATAAAACGCTGACGCTGGTTGTAATTACTTAATTCGGTCGGTACTGTCATGGCAGTTGCTATTGGATAACTTGTACATGAAAAATATTCAAGGTGGCGTAAAGTTAGAAATGTTTCGACATAAAGCCTAACTGTTTCGCAACGGTCCTCATATCTCTTATTGATTTTGGAATTAAGTTACGCAATAAAAAATCGTTCTACAATCGAATTAAAAGCGAAAATATATTCAAAGACAAAAATAATCGTATATTTTTGTAGGGGTTCGTAGAAACAAGTATATACTTGTTGCCTATGCTTGGCGCTAAATCTTGTCAGACGATACCTTCATCAGCTAAGAGTCCAATATGACTCCGATAATGCGTAATCCGTCACGGTTGATTTTATTCACCGATATATATAATTAAACACAGCAAAAGACACAGTGACTACAAATAAAACGGTTACGATGACCACGGCAAAGCAGGATCAATTCTTCTTGGGTCGATACCTTTGATGACGTAATGTAACTTGATTGCAGTTATGATCTTTAAAACTACTTGTAAGAGCCACCTTACAAGGGGCCATCACTTAACATAATGTATAAAGGGGGAGTAAGTGATAATGAAAACACGACGTATTCATAAACAATGACGATTTGTGGATTTACTTCAGATTATTCGAAACCATCATCGCCTATTGCTGTATACAAAATTAGTTATAAGAACAACATGAAGTACAAAATGGGCAATGACAAACCGCGAATTTACTACATTTTATTTAAAGAAAATACTCTTTTTATAATTGTTTTTATCATATTTAATACTTCACCATAATTTTGTACAATATTATTTAGAGAGACTTTACGCAAAGGTTGAATGTGGACTGCGCTTGGTCGGGTGGGTGACTCCAAAGTCCGATGAATGTGCTTGAAGGGACGTATTGAACTTGCAACAACATCGCGGGTGTAGGTGGATACGCTAATTGGGTAACCAGGGTACCAATCGCCGGATATAAGCTGGTTGTCCGAAACTGGAGATCGGTGTCATAGTCTGTAGAAAATTGGTAACATAATGTGATAAATGTCATAGTCGGTGTCATAGTCTGTAGAAAATTGGTGACATAATGTGATAAATAAATGTTAAGTTGTGTGTCCAGGAGGGTTGACAAGTTTGTTTGGTTCGCTGTATTAAAATATGTCATATATCACTGTTGATTATTATAAAAAAACGTAAATGTGTCAGTCATGTGCTTTACTGGATGGCAGTTCTGCACTTTAGCGGTGTTGTTTTATGATTGGTCAGGCATGTAAGTGGTATTATACCGTCATACATTAAGGTTATAAATATATAATTTAATGCTTACTTTTTAGTTTTTTAAATGTATTTAGCAAATTCGCAGATATCTTGTTTAGGTTCGTTTTATAAGCCTTAAAATTCTGCTTGTGTATAAATAAAGTGTTTGTACAAACCGTTGGGTTGAAGCTCATCGCAAGCCAGATATTTGAGTTTGATCCAGTTCCAAGTGTGGTAGTGAGGAAGTAGTTGTAAACTTTGTCATACGTTGTCTTATCCATGATGTCAAGTAAAGATGCACCTAATGCTGTACATGATGCTTTAGCTTGAGCTAGAGTCTGTGATTGAGGCGTGATTGGGTCAGGCATCCACACGTATTGTCCATTCAGTAGAATACCATTTCCACCTGTCAATAAGGAATTGGGAAATACGTTACCCTTTAAAATTTCGTGTACGATTTTATGTCGTGTGCTTTGTTTTTGTTAGACGCATGTGTGGTCCCTTAGTCATGGTGTTTAAATGAGTATTATGCTGAGTCAAAATAAGATAACCTCCATTTCTATGCGCGGTTGCTAAGAGCATGACCTAAGCTTCGCGCCATGTTTCTCTTAAAGCTGTGCAGTTTTATAAGAGTTGAACAGAGCTTAGTGAAATAAAGGTGTTAAATGTGCATTTTCTTTGTTTTGATGGGAAAGAGTTGCCAATGTTCGGTTGGATATAAGCTCAACATTTTTAAGTAAAAGTTTTGAGTTTAGGTTGCAGATCCAAACTTCAATTTTAAGTTGTAAAAAATCTAAGACTGTCTATGACAGTTTTGAGAGACAGCCCATTTTGAGGACAGTTTGCATTGGAGAGATGATGAGAATAATTGGTTGAACGCCTCCTATATGTTGTTTGCGCCATTTTTAGTTGAATGGGTAATGTAAGGCAAAACTTCACTAACAAGAGTAAATCAACCAATCTTCAATGATATCCGCTTGCCATCCTACAGACTGGTCGGTTCTCTCCAGTTGAGCAAGACACAAGATGACGTTAGTAAAACATTCGACCACAGTCGCTTTGTAAGACAGAGATAGATCCTGATCCTAACTGTTACTTTGACGTAAAACGGTTCGGATTTTAAAGCATAACCTGAACCGGGTGAATGCCCCTTGCTTTTCCGCATCAAGATGGAACTTAGACACATTCGATTCGAGTTAGGTAATATTTTAAAATCCATATCATGATTTTACGGATGTCATACAGCATCATGAATCCAGTTTTTGTGTTTGTTAGGACTTGGGCATGAAACTGAAGTCTGAAATTGGTATTGCTTCCATATTTTAAAATGTTGGTTATAGTAAACGAAAAAAAAAACAAAAAGTATCTTGCATTTATAATAATGAACATCTTTCCTATTTCATGATCTTAACCCATTATTTTAAATTTGTTTTGCGTGTTCGTGGGGGAAGGGCAGTGGTGTGCAAATCCTATGGGATGAGAAGTTTAAAGGGTTTGTGTGGATTGGGTTAAGGATATCAGCTATTTGTGTAAAATTTGTATGCTTTGCCTTAAATTGTTGCGTTCCGTTCTGTTGCTGTTGTTGAAACATTACTAAAATAAAAAACTTATGTTTTCTAATAATTACTTCAGGTTAGAGCCAGTGTAAGGTGGGCTTCCCGCCAAGAATTTGGTAACGTTTGTTGTAGTCTTTAAAACCCACGTGCTGTGTCGGAACAACTTAGCAATCTTTCCTTTTACCCTTGTTAGCAGTAGAGTCTATAGATCCCCAGAATATGAAACAAATACTTGACTCTACAGTTTGTATGCGTTGAGGTAAATCGAGCGGACTGCATGGATTCATACTATAAGTGGGCTCTTTTGTGCACAATATTAACCATCACGTAAATGTTTATCTTTCATTAAACTTCACTAACCTGAATAAAACTGCCAATCCACAAACAAATCCTCTTGCCAGCCTGTAGACTGGTCTGTTCGTTCTAGTTCAACGTTAAACCCATGGGAAAATTCTTTGATCACTGTCAACTTGAATTTGTGTGGCAAAGATGGATCTTGGGTTCTTACTGTTGCGCTGACAGAAAATGGTACCGAGTTCAAGCATAACTTGTATGGGACGAATGCATTTTTCTTCGGAGAATACGACACGACACTTAGCTCGGTGGTTCCTTTCTGTAAGGTTGGCAGCTCTGAAATGTTAAAGGGTTCAGAAGCGACAAAATAAAAATCAAATAAAAATCTTTACCTGATACAACAATGTCTAGGCCACACGCAATAAACAACATAACGACATATTTCATGATCATGTTTGAAAGTGGAAAATGATCTATACAAACACAAATGATTTTTACTGAGCCAAGTTTCGAACCCATGATGGGCTCAAACCCAGGACCTATTTTGTATAATAGTCGGTATATGTATCGGTCGCATTAACCATTAGGCCACACGACCGTACTTGAAATGATTACAATGTAGATCACGGGTTCTCTAAATTCCGATTGCGACCCCTGTATGACAAATGTATATAACCAGTGATGGGATTTAAAATTTTAAGAACAGTTTCTCACTCTTGAATCCCATCACTGTATATAACACTCCGCCGATAAGAGAGCCTTGGTACGTTTTTACACAGAAAAATTTAACCGTCGGCAATGCATCCGCACGGTATAAAATGGGCTCGGCTCAATTACGAACGCATGATAAGATCGTTGCAGAGATTTTTTTGTATATAATTTATTATCGGTCGCGTTAACTATCCAGCCACACGACCGCACATATTAGAAGTACATTTTTTGTCATTACATGGGCGTTGGCTGATGACCTGATAGTGTCATACCCGGAATAGGACACGCAAACTACATAGTCCGGCCATGTCACGAAATGGTTAACGCGACCGATCGTATACCAATTATTTAAAAAATCGGCCTTAGTGATGAGCCCAACATGGGTTCAAAATTTATCAGGACAAAACATAATCGTAAAAAATGACATGGCAATATAGGTATGCTGAACTCCACGTGGGAAGTGTTGTCTATCTATAGGCATTTGTTATAGTATAGGCTACGTTTCCCGGGGAGATGTGATAAGACATAGGTCTGTACTACACCATAAAAATACCAAATCTGTAAACTTGGTTTGAACTAAGTGTGTCCTTATCTTAGTTAAATATCCATCGAACCTCCCACACATAGAACAGCGTGTTCCGTGGTTATTTTATTTACTCCTGTTGACAAAATTGTCTAAATAATAAAATAATACAAAAATTAAAAAGCTGTAACTTGTAAAAACCTCAATGATCTACAAATAAAGTCACGCGGTTTCGATTGGAATTAAATACAACCTGACTGCACAACAATTAATATATAAAACAATCTGTTTGGCGCGTTCAGTCAAAATGACATTTTTGCGCAAGTTACATTCGGCGAAATAAAGCAACAAATGTTGTTTACAAAGTTCGCGGAAAAAAACGTATATGTGTTAACCACCCACACCTCCTGTCTATTAAAACCAACCTCAACCGAGTATTACCAAATTACTATAATACTTTAAAAAGTACCCCAGCATACTTTTATTTAAGGCATGATTGGGGTTAATGGCAGTGAAGTTTAATTTAGATTTTTTGTAAGGACGAATGCCCTTGTATCTTGTTTGAAACTCATGGGCTCTTCACTAAGACCGTATATGTATCGGTTCCGTTTTCGACCACTCCTGTGTCACCAAAATGGTTTAAAAAAACTCACCTTAATGATTTAACAAATCGCTGTGGGATGGATATAATGACTTCTAACCTACCCAGTCATATACCCTATCCGACAATATAATCAGTTTAATTCAAAATTAAACTATAAGTTTAAGTTACAACGTGGAAAATTGCAACATATATTTTGTTTCTCGGAGGTTTGTTAGATTTTTATGTTTCATCGAATATATCGCCCTGCAGAACACTGAGTCGGAAAATGGCTATATGATGGCTGATAAAAAGAAACTTCGGTTGGGGAAAATAATTAATATTATCCTGTGGTCCACTTAATACTATGCAGTTACTCGGCAAACAACACTTACACAACTTTTGTAACACTATCTTCCGTATGAAGAACTTTTCCAAAAAAACTTAATAAATAAAAACTATACACTTAAATGAACAGTTTGTACATTCTCACATTTAAAGATAAACGAACACATCGCGTCGCGAAAGATGCAGATTTTCAGATGATGACGTGTGTATCCGCCTAATTTCGACGAAGTGAAACGACCAAACAAACTGTAAATTATGTTAATTTTGATTTACTAAAATTAATTGAAAATTTGTCAACAAAAGGAAAAAGAAATCACTGAACTAGGTGCTTAATGTGTAAGAAGTTAAGTATTATTAAGTCATAAAGGTGCGTTTCGTTCGCACTCCATTCACAATCTAACCACACGACGAGTGTTTAACTTAGTAAAGAAATTAGTAAAGAAATTTTGTATGATCGGGGTAACGTTGGTTTGAATAGTAAGTAGCCTAGATGAGTTAGTAGATACCAATGACTTCCCGGAAAGTATATACTGGAGCGCATGCTTATAAACATACTGGAGGCACATGCTTATAAAGTGTTTTGCTAGTAGCAATGGTGGTGATTCCCCAATGTTTGTTTGGTTGAAAGCAGCATGTGCTAGGCTGCGCGTCGGTGTTCTTGTTTAGCTGTATAGTTTTGTAATAGTAGAGCAGTGCTTTTTAAAATAAAGTTGTTGATTGTACATCTGCCAGCTGTTTTGTTGGGAAAAAGTTGCCAATGTACGAAGGGGTATGGGCTCAAAATTTGCAATTTTGGAGGGTTTTAAGTTTAGGTTGCAGATCCAAGCTTTAATTTTAAACTGTGAAAAAAATGTAAGACTTTCTATATGTCAGGATTTTGAGTGGCAGCTGTTTTTGTGAGGTCAGTTTGAATTGGATAGATAGGGAGAATAATTAGTTGAACGCCTTTTTAACAGTGATTATTTTTTTTTTCTGTACGGGTTTAACGTTGAACTAAAACGAATATACCAGTCTGCAGACTGACAAGAGACTTTGTTTGTGGATAGGCTGTTTTACTTAAGTTAGTAAAGTTTTATTACCTTTTTAAAGTAACAATTACGTAGTGAGTTTAATATTGTGCAAAAAACAATTCACAAAACCCACACAACACAAGTAAACACGCAATTGTTTAATTAGCACATGCATGGGCAACCTTTTGTCACTGGGGGCCAAAATGTGCATTTGGAACTTGACTGTGGGCCGGAGCTGTAATTGTGATTTAAAGTGTAAGCTGGGTACATATCTTTGTGGGTTTGGATTGTATTCATGTAATGCTATTTTACATGCAATGTGTTTTCAATTTTGTTTGCACAGGGATATCCATAAAAAATGTATACCTATATTGATATAGGCAGCATTTTTACCATAAATAACTGAAGGGATAAGTCTAGCCCAACACGATTGTTGCGTCATAGGTCCGATTATGCCATTATTATAAAGCAGCCATTTCTTCGGCTATTTGAGCCGGACTAACGCCAAATTAATGATAAAAACCAAAGTGGCCTAAAAACACATAAATAACGCGATTTTAAGAACGTAAGACACATTATATAAAATAAATGAATATTGATATATTACTAGAAAATTTATTGGCGGGCCGGATGAGAAGCCTTGGCGGGCCGTAGGTTGCCCATGCATGTTAGCACAATCCACATAAAAGACAGACTTAAACTATCATGTTTTGTAACTTCTGTGATGATAAGCTTAACCGTTAAGCAGATAAAGTGAAAAAATGGGCAATCTTGTTGTAATTTTATATAAGCGTCGTGCACATGGTCGTGTTAGTAATAATCGTTTATCCGCCGCTCTTGCTTGTTTGACCCAAGCTGCAGTTATTAGTTGTGATACACTTGCTTTCCGGTTTAAAGGAGGTTGATGACTGTTTTGTATATTATTGCGATTATACTGTGTTTTCTTTCTGTTTTTTTTACACATGACAGTTAATTAATTACAATAACTAGTGAACACAACAATTTAATTGATTGTATTTAAGTAGGAATAAGGTAAAATAAGTTAGGGCAACATTTCCTAGCATGCAGTTGGACCACGCTGGTCTAGGATAATCATGTTTTATCTTTGTATAAATGTAAAAAACGAGCGGCGTTATCACGTGGGTAATCGTCCAATAATCTCGTACCCAACATCTTCTTTAAGCCTTTGCACTGTGTTAGTATAAGAATTAAATCATGGATCTATAATAAAACTACTGCAGCGGTGCAGTTAAAACAAGAAACAAATATTGCGCTTAAATAACAATGTCAACATAATTGTTGTGTTGTAATGTCGCTTATAATACATTGGAATTATATCTTATTCATAACTTACAAACAAACATTGCAGTGAATTACAATGTTAAACTTGGGTTATGTCTACATATCGTGTACAAACTAAAAGGATATGCTTATTCACAGAAACCTAGTAGTATAGAAAATGTATGTTTTCAAATTTGATTAGAGTCCCGTTGAATTAAAAAGTATTATCTTTTTCTGGAAACGAAATTTTCGTTTCTCGGCTAAAATTTTCGCTTCTAGAAACAAAAATTGTATTTTTTAAATGAATTATGGTTTATCATTTTCCCAAATTCTATGATTATATGATTTGTTATATTGATGCTAATACCAAAAAAATTCGAGTTAAAGAGATTGCCTGTGCAGTTAATAAATGTAGTTGGACCTTTAATACTAAGATAATGTATTTGTTCTATAATTATATAAATAAAAATAAAGGTATAAACCCAAGACATTGAAAATAACGCACTGGTTAGTACTTTTTCACGGGCGGTATTAAAAACAAAAGGGTTTGGAGGATGTTTTAACTGTGTGCAGTCGATAAACAATAAAACAACTAGCCATAAATTATTATTTTAATTTAGATTAACATTAGAGAGAAGTGTCAGGTAAATATACATGAAAGACCTTATAGGCCTAGGTTAAAATAACATAAAAACGAAATTGTCGTTAACGCTTCTTGAAACAAAATTTTTGTTTCTGGAAACGAAATTTTTGTTTCCCGGCTAAAATTTTCGTTTCAAGAAACACAAATTGTATTTCTTAAATGAATTGTGGGTTATGATTTTCCCAAATTCTATTATTATATGATTTGTTATGCTGGCGCTATAATACAACAAAAAATTGAGTGAAAAAGATTGTGTTTGCAGTTAATAAATGTAGTTGGACCTTTTATACTAAGATAATGTATTTGTTTTATAATTATTTAAATAAAAATAGAGGTATAAACCGACAACATTAAAAATAACACACTGGTTTGTACTTTTTACGGTCGGTATTTAAAACAAACGGGATTAAAAAGTGATTTAAATATGTGCAACCGATACAAATTGAAACAACCAGGCATAAATAATGATTTTAAATTAAATTGGCACTAGAGAGAAGTGTCAGGTAAATATACATGAACAAACTGTGGTAAAAATAACCTAAAAACGAAAGTTTTCGTTATCGCTTCTAGATACAAAATTTTCGTTTCCGGAAACAAAATTTTCGTTTCTGAAAACACAATTTTCGTTTCTGGAAACGAAACTTTCGTTTCTCGGCTAAAATTTTCGTTTCTAGAAACAAAAGTTGTGTTTCTTAAATAAATTTAGAGTTATCATTTAACCAAATTCTATGTTTATATGATTCGTTAAGCTGACGCAATATCACATCAATTTCGAATTAAAGAGATTGCGTGTTCGGTTAATAAATGTAGTTTGACCTTTTGTACTAAGATAATGTATTTGTTCTATATTTATATAAAAAATAAGGATATAAACCCACCACATTAAAAATAACACACTGGTTAGTCCTTAAACGGGCGGTATTAGAAACAAACGGGATTAACCCTTTAACTGCCGCTGTCGACATAAATGGAAAAGTATACTGCCGATTTTGATCAGTGAGATGGCGCTGGAGAGCTGAATAATTTCTGCGTTTACCAATATAAGATGATATATAGGTTTGCATTTGAAATTTTTTAGTTATTTAAGTTTTAAAAAACGTATAATATATGGGGGGGGGTTTGGGTGTTTTAATTAGTTTAATTACTGTTTTAGTCCCCGATTAGTTTTCAACTATTGTCGTCATGGTTCGCTTGTTTTGTTTGAAAACAATCCATTCGTTTTTCGCTTGTACATTTTGGATTAGGCCATTTTTTGAGCTTTTGGAGGGTAAAAACAGATATTCTGGTGTAGAAGCTGCCCTTTTGTTGGCTGATAGTGATTCTGGAAGCAGTTGTGCTTCATTTTCAAGTAGTTCTAGCAATGAAGAACCTTTTTGAAGATGTTTTGCATCAGTTTTGTTTTCCTGTGGCCATGTGTTTGGGTTTCATTGGGCAAAAGTAAAAAAAAAAATTGATTTGCGTTTTACGGTGTCATCAGTCAAGTTGTGAGGTCATCACAAAATAAGTAGTACAAAAATGGTCCAAAGATAATCATAAACAACTTTTCTACATACTGTTTTGTTTGTAAATGAGAAAAAAAGATAGTTTTTGTTGATCTAAATAGAAACACATGACGTCATTGCACAATGCATGACGTCATCAAAATTTTACTAATGTAAAACAAAAAAAATAATTATTACTGAACAACTTTTCTGTTGATTATATCATGCTTACATCAATAGTTTTTTGTACAGAAGCTTCTAACCTAAGGCAACTTAGCCGAAAAATGACCGAAAAAACAGCCGGCAGTTAAAGGGTTAAAGAGTAATTTAAATGTGTGCAACCGATAAACATTAAAACAACTAGCCATAAATATGATTTTAATTTAGATTAACATTAGAGAGAAGTGTCAGGTAAATATAAATAAACAAAATGTCATAAAATTAACATAAAACGAAACTTTTCGCGTATAGCTCCTAAAAACAAAATTTTCGTCTCTCGGATAAAATTTTCGTTTCTAAAAACAAAAATTGTGTTTCTTAAATGAATTTAGGGTTGTCATTTTACCAAATTCTATGAATATATAATTCCTTAAGCTGACGCAATATCACATCAATTTCCAATTAAAGAAATATCGTGTTCGGTTAATAAATGTAGTTCGAACTTTTTATACTAAGATAATGTATTTGTTCTATTTATTTAAATAAATTATAAATAAATTAACCTACAATATTGAAAATAACACACTTATTAGTACTTTTTCACGGGCGGTAATAGAAACAAATATGATTAAAGCGTGATTTAAATGTGAGCAACCGATAAATTTGATTTTGTGGCCATAGCGTTTGAACGGCTGCTCTAATTTTATTAAAATTCGGTAAAATGTTAAAACATTAGACACTCTGTGCCAATTAAAAAAAAGAAAACTTTTACTTAGGTTAATTTCCATGAAAACGAAAGTATGTTCCTGAATTATGATTGTGACAGGCGTGCCGACAAATCAGATTAAAACTTTAAGAATTGTTACATAACATGACTCACTTTGTAAAACAGAAACTTATCTACTAAACCCAAGGGAATTGCCTGAAACAATAAAAAAACTAAATCGGGCTGTTTTTGGAATTTAGCTTTATTTCACTACAGCGATTGAAAAGAAGCTATAATTTAAAACATTTTTGTAAATTTAAGACTTTTATTCTTTATTTAACTAAACATGGAAAATAAGTTTGGTATGTTAACTATGGGACCCATGCGTTTATGCTTGCAGAAACAAAAACTACATAGTCAGTGCATAAAATACAAATTGTGGTTAGGGACCCTGTAGCCTGTAGCATGAATATAGGCTATACAACATGTGTTTTACAAATAGTGATGGTTAAACACGTGGTTGACACTCTCTAGTTGTTTTTATCATATTTAATACTTGCCATAATTTTGTACAATATTATTTAGAGAGACTTTACGCAAAGGTTGAATGTGGACTGCGCTTGGTCGGGGTGGGTGACTCCAAAGTCCGATGAATGTGCTTGAAGGGGACGTATTGAACTAGCAACAACATCCCGGTATAGGTGGATACGTTACTCGGGTAACCGGGATACCAATCGCCGGAATAAGCTGGTTGTCCGAAACTGGAGATCGGTGTCTTAGTCTGTAGAAAATTGGTGGCATAATGTGAATCTACGATGAATAAATGTTAAGTAGTGTGTCCAGGAGGGTTGACAAGTTTGTTTGGTTCGCTGTATTAAAATCTGTCATATAGCACTGTTGATTATAATAAAAGCGTAAATGTCTTAAATGTGCTTTAATGGATGGCAGTTCTGCTATTTAGCGATTTTGTTTTATCATTGGCCAGGAATGTAAGTGGTATTATAACGTCATACATTACATTTCAGTTTCTAAACGTATTCAGCAAATTCGCAGATATCCTGTTTGGTCCGTTTTAAGCGTATTGAAATTCCGCTTGTGTATAAAAAAAGTGTTTTACAAACCGTTGGGTTAAAGGTCATCGCAAGCCAGATATTTGAGTAGGATCCAGTTCCAAGTGTGGTAGTGACGAAGTAGTTGTAAACTTTGTCATACGTTGTCTTATCCATGATGTCAAGTAAAGATGCACCTAATGTTGTACATGATGCTTTAGCTTGAGCTAGAGTCTGTGATTGAGGCGTGATTGGGTCAGGCATCCACACGTATTGTCCATTCAGTAGAATACCATTTCCACCTGTCAATGAAGAATTGGGAAATACGTTACCCTTTAAAATTTCGTGTACGATTTTATGTCGTGTGCTTTGTTTTTGTTATACGCATGTGTGGTCCCTTAGTCATGGTGTTTAAATGAGTATTATGCTGAGTCAAAATAAGATAACCTCCATTTCTATGCGCGGTTGCTAAGAGCATGACCTAAGCTTCGCGCCATGTTTCTCTTAAAGCTGCGCAGTTTTATAAGAGTTGAACAGAGCTTAGTGAAATAAAGGTGTTAAATGTGCATTTTCTTTGTTTTGATGGGAAAGAGTTACCAATGTTCGGTTGGATATAAGCTCAACATTTTTAAGTAAAAGTTTTGAGTTTAGGTTGCAGATCCAAACTTCAATTTTAAGTTGTAAAAAATCTAAGACTGTCTATGACAGAAATTTTGAGAGACAGCCCATTTTGAGGACAGTTTGCATTGGAGAGATGATGAGAATAATTGGTTGAACGCCTCCTATATGTTGTTTGCGCCATTTTTAGTTGAATGGGTAATGTAAGGCAAAACTTCACTAACAAGAGTAAATCAACCAATGTACAACGATATCCGCCTGCCATCCTACATACTGGTCGTTTGTCTTCAGTTGAGCAAGACACAAGATGACGTTACTAAAACCTTCGACCACAGTCGCTTTGTAAGACAGAGATAGATCCTGATCCTAACTGTTACTTTGACGTAAAACGGTTCGGATTTTAAAGCATAACCTGAACCGGGTGAATGCCCCTTGCTTTTCCGCATCAAGATGGAACTTAGACACATTCGATTCGAGTTAGGTAATATTTTAAAATTCATATCATGATTTTACGGATGTCTTACAGCATCATAAATCCAGTTTTTGTGTTTGTTAGGACTTGGGCATGAAACTAAAGTCTGAAATTGGTATTGCTTCCATATTTTAAAATGTTGCTTATGGTAAACGGAAAAAAAACAAAAAGTATCTTGCATTTATAATAATGAACATCTTTCCTATTTCATGATCTTAACCCATTATTTTAAATTTGTTTTGCGTGTTCGTGGGGGAAGGGCAGTGGTGTGCGAATCCTATTGGATGGGAAGTTTAAAGGGGTTATGTGGATTGGGTTACGGATATCAGCTATTTGTGTAAAATTTGTATGCTTTGACTGAATCGTTGTATATATAACTTATCTTTTGATACGGTTTATTTCAATTTGTAAACAAGTTATTAATAAAAATAATCGGTAAAATAGGCGATTGTAATTTGATAATTAATAATATATTTTACTAAATAACTTTTTTTAATAATGATTATTGGTAGACAATAACCCCTGAAATTGTTGCTTTCCGTTCCGTTCTGTTGCTGTTGCTGAAACATTACTAAAATAAAAAAACTTATGTTAT
>CH003263.1:2092609-2138585 GCA_000149265.1 Ciona savignyi
CTATGAATGGTTTTAAGCGTGATAGTAAGGTTATCAGTCATACATTCTAAAACGAGATGACACAACCAAAAGGAGCTATTTTCACTGGGATTCGCACCTGTTAATTATGGGTTCATTTTGAATCCGAGATTTTAAGAAAGTTAAAGATGTTTAGCATGACTTAGAAAACACAATTTTAATTAAAACTGGAGAGTATAAAAACTATGCAAATTACCAGCTTGCTGTAGTTTATTGGAGTCTTTACTACAACCTAGTACGAGGTGTACTGTGTGCTGACCAGGTACCAACCCAACAATATATTTGCCCGGACTAATACAAGTTATTACAATACTCCTACGTGTGACAACTACGTTATACCACGGGTAATTGTCATATTATACTCACAGTCGCGTCTTTGTGAATATTTTTCGTTGCATATTACATTTATTTTCTTAGATACTGCAGTCAAATGTTTGTTGAATCGAAGTTGACTAAATGTCGTCTGTGTCTTTGGGCTAGGTACTTAGCAGACGTCGCCTTATAATTCTTGACTAATAATGGACTAACTTCAACAGTATAAACGTCTCTATCGTATGCTTGTTTGTTTTTACTATTAAAATCTCAATTGACCATGATTTAATATTAATAATAATCATGCACGTTGGGTATACCAACAACTTGTATGAAAAGATCAGTTGCAAAACTTTAAAAGATCCAGCTTACCTGATAAATAACGAAAAAAAAGCGGACGCTGGTTGTAATTACTTATATCGACATAAAGCTAACTGTTAAATGTATCGACATAAAGTTAACTGTTTCGAAACGGTCCTCACATCTCTTATTGATTAAACATTTGAATTAAGTTACATAATAAAAAAATCGTACAACAATCAAAGAAAAGGCGAAAATATATTTAAACACAATAATAATGGTATATTTTTGTAGGGGAACATAAAAACAAGTATATACTTGTTGCTTATGCTTGGCGCTAAATCTTGTCAGACGATCCCTTCATCAGCTAATAGTCCAATATGACCCCGATAATGCGTAATCCGTCACGGAAGGTTGATTTTATTCACCGATATATATAAACACAGCAAAACACACAGGAACTATGAATAAAACGGATACGATGACCACGGCAAAACAAGGAACAATTCTTCTTGGGTTGATACCTTTGATGACGTAATGTAACTTGATTGCATTTATGATCTTTAAAACTACTTGTTTATATCATCTACGATCTCTCTCCAAAGAGGCCATCACTTAACATAATGTATAAAGGGGTAGTAAGTCATTTAATGAAAACATGACGTACTCAATAAACAACGACGATTCGTGGATTTACTTCAGATTATTCGAAACCATCATCGCCTATTGCTCTTTACAGTGTGTGGAAAATAAGTAATAGCAACAACATGCAGTACAAAATGGGCAAAGACCAACCGCGAATTTTCTACATTTTATTTTTAATTTTTCAGGAAATACTTTTTTCATGATTATGGGTCCCAATTGAAAAATTGGGACACATATTGTTTTTGTCCGTTTTTTTTCGTTTTTTTTTGTCAAAGGTTTGACAGGCATGGCATGTCGCCCCGACATCTACCAGAAGGAATATTGGAATCGTAATGAAACTTTTTCATTCGTTAGACAACATGGTTTAGATATGTAGAAACCAAAATTTTGGGTGATAAATCCAGGGCAATTCCCCTGGGAGGTTAAAAACCAAAAACGGTATTTTTTATGAAAAATTTAGCTTTTTGTTGCATAGAGCTTGAACGGCTACTCCAATTTTAATCAGATTTGGTCAAATGTAAGTGCATTAGGCACTGATTTAACATTTGGAAAAAATATAAAAATTACATAGGAAAACACCCTAAAAATAAGATTTTTTTCTCAAATCATGATTGTGGTAGGCATACCATGTCGCCCCGACATCTACCAAAAGGAGTAATGGAATCGCAATAAAAATTTAACATTTTTTAGACAACATGGTCTAGATATGCAGAAATTAAAAAAATTGGTTGATAAACTCGGAGGAATTCCCCTGTGGCGTTAAAAACCAAAACGGTATTTTTTTTTAAAAAATAGCATTTTTTGGTTATAGCGTTTAAACGGATGCTACAATTTAATTCAGATTTAGTGGAATGTAAGTGTATTAGTCACTGATTAAACACTTAAAAAACATAAAAAAATTAATTAGGGAAATACCCTAAAAATAGGATTTTGTTTTCAATTCATGATTGTGACAAGCATGCCATGTGGCCCCGACATCTAATAAAAGAAGTAATGTAATCGCAATGAAAATATAACATTTGTAAGAAAACATGGTCTATGCAGAATCCAAAATTGTGGGTGATGAATATAGGGGAATTTCCCTTAGACGTTAAAAACCAAAACGCTATTTTTTCAAAAAAATTAGCTCTTTTGGGCATAGCGCGTGAACGGCTGTTATAATTTCAATCAGAATCAGATTTGGTAGAATGTAAGTGCAGTAGTCACTGATTTAACACTTAAATAAAATAATAAAATTACCAAGGGAAATACCCAAAAAAATAGGATATTATCTTAAATCATGATTGTGACAAGCATGCCCTGTCGCACCGACATCTACCAGAAGGAGTAATAAAATCGCAATTAAAATTGGACATTTGTTAGACAACATGGTCTAAATATCCAGAAACCAAAAATGTGGGTAATGAATCTAGGGGAATTCTCCTCAGACGCTAAAAACCAAAACGTTTTTTTTTCTGATAAATTTGATTTTGTGGCCATGGCGTTTGAACGGCTGCTCTAATTTTATTAAAATTCGGTAAAATGTTAAAACATTAGACACTCTGTGCCAATTAAAAAAACTTTTACTTAGGTTAATTTCCATGAAAACGAAAGTATGTTCCTGAATTATGATTGTGACAGGCGTGCCGACAAATCAGATTAAAACTTTAAGAATTGTTACATAACATGACTCACTTTGTAAAACAGAAACTTATCTACTAAACACAAGGGAATTGCCTGAAACAATAAAAAAAATAAATCGGGCTGTTTTTGGAATTTAGCTTTATTTCACTACAGCGATTGAAAAGAAGCTATAATTTAAAACATTTTTGTAAATTTAAGACTTTTATTCTTTATTTAACTAAACATGGAAAATAAGTTTGGTATGTTAACTATAGGACCCATGCGTTTATGCTTGCAGAAACAAAAACTACATAGTCAGTGCATAAAATACAAATTGTGGTTAGGGACCCTGTAGCCTGTAGCATGAATATAGGCTATACAACATGTGTTTTACAAATAGTGGTGGTTAAACACGTGGTTGACACTCTCTAGTTGTTTTTATCATATTTAATACTTGCCATAATTTTGTACAATATTATTTAGAGAGACTTTACGCAAAGATTAAATGTGGACTGCGCTTGGTCGGGTGGATGACTCCAAAGTCCGATGAATGTGCTTGAAGGGACGTATTGAACTAGCAACAACATCCCGGTATAGGTGGATACGTTACTCGGGTAACCGGGGTACCAATCGCCGGAATAAGCTGGTTGTCCGAAACTGGAGATCGGTGTCTTAGTCTGTAGAAAATTGGTGGCATAATGTGAATCTACGATGAATAAATGTTAAGTAGTGTGTCCAGGAGGGTGGACAAGTTTGTTTGGTTCGCTGTATTAAAATCTGTCATATAGCACTGTTGATTATAATAAAAGCGTAAATGTCTTAAATGTGCTTTAATGGATGGCAGTTCTGCTATTTAGCGACTTTGTTTTATCATTGGCCAGGAGTGTAAGTGGTATTATAACGTCATACATTACATTTCAGTTTCTAAACGTATTCAGCAAATTCGCAGATATCCTGTTTGGTCCGTTTTAAGCGTATTGAAATTCCGCTTGTGTATAAAAAAAGTGTTTTACAAACCGTTGGGTTAAAGGTCATCGCAAGCCAGATATTTGAGTAGGATCCAGTTCCAAGTGTGGTAGTGACGAAGTAGTGGTAAACTTTGTCATACGTTGTCTTATCCATGATGTCAAGTAAAGATGCACCTAAAGCTGTACATGATGCTTTAGCTTGAGCTAGAGTCTGTGATTGAGGCGTGATTGGGTCAGGCATCCACACGTATTGTCCATTCAGTAGAATACCATTTCCACCTGTCAATGAAGAATTGGGAAATACGGTACCGTTAAAAATTTCGTGTACGATTTACTGTCGTGTGCTTTGTTTTTGTTAGACGCATGTGTGGTCCCTTAGTCATGGTGTTTAAATGAGTATTATGCTGAGTCAAAATGAGATAACCTCCATTTCTATGCGCGGTTGCTAAGAGCATGACCTAAGCTTCGCGCCATGTTTCTCTTAAAGCTGTGCAGTTTTATAAGAGTTGAGCAGAGCTTAGTGAAATAAAGGTGTTAAATGTGCATTTTCTTTGTTTTGATGGGAAAGAGTTGCCAATGTTTCGGTTTAAAAAATCTAAGACTGTCTATGACAGAAATTTTGAGAGACAGCCCATTTTGTGAGGACAGTTTGCATTGGAGAGATGATGAGAATAATTGGTTGAACGCCTCCTATATGTTGTTTGCGCCATTTTTAGTTGAATGGGTAATGTAAGGCAAAACTTCACTAACAAGAGTAAATCAACCAATCTTCAATGATATCCGCTTGCCATCCTACAGACTGGTCGTTTTTCTTCAGTTGAGCAAGACACAAGATGACGCCAGTAAAACCTTCGAGCATAGTCGCTTTGTAAGACAGAGATAGATCCTGATCCTAACTGTTACTTTGACGTAAAACGATTCGGATTTTAAAGCATAACCTGAACCGGGTGAATGCCCCTTGCTTTTCCGCATCAAGATGGAACTCAGACACATTCGATACGAGTTTGGTAATATTTCAAAATCCATATCATGATTTTACGGATGTCATACAGCATCATGAATCCAGTTTTTGTGTTTGTTAGGGACGTGGGCATGAAACTGAAGTCTGAAATTGGTATTGCTTCCATATTTTGAAATGTTGGTTATAGTAAACGAAAAAAAACAAAAAGTATCTTGCATTTATAATAATGAACATCTTTCCTATTTCATGATCTTAACCCATTATTTTAAATTTGTTTTGCGTGTTCGTGGGGGAAGGGCAGTGGTGTGCAAATCCTATGGGATGGGAAGTTTAAAGGGTTTGTGTGGATTGGGTTAAGGATATCAGCCATTTGTGTAAAATTTGTATGCTTTGCCTGAAATTGTTGCTTTCCGTTCCGTTCTGTTGCTGTTGTTGAAACATTACTAAAATAAAAAACTTATGTTTTCTAATAATTACTTCAAGTTAGAGCCAGTGTAAGGAGGGCTTCCCGCCAAGAATTTGGTAACGTTTGTTGTACTCGTTAAAACCCACGTGCTGTGTCGGAACACCTTAGCAATCTTTCCCTTTACCCTTGTTAGCAGTAGAGTCTATAGATCCCCAGAATATGAAACAAATACTTGACTCTACAGTTTGTATGCGTTGAGGTAAATCGAGAGGACTGCATGGATTCATACTATAAGTGGGCTCTTTTGTGCACAATATTAACTATATCACGTAAATGTTTATCTTTCATTAAACTTCACTAACCTGAATAAAACTGCCAATCCACAAACAAATCGTCTTGCCACCCTGCAGACTGGTCTGTTCGTTCTAGTTCAACGTTAAACCCATGAGAAAATTCTTTGATCACTGTCAACTTGAATTTGTGTGGCAAAGATGGATCTTGAGTTCTTACTGTTGCGCTGACAGAAAATGGTACCGAATTCAAGCATAACTTGTATGGGACGAATGCATTTTTCTTCGGAGAATACGACACGACACTTAGCTCGGTGGTTCCTTTCTGTAAGGTTGGCAGCTCTGAAATGTTAAAGGGTTTAGAAGCGACAAAATAAAAATCAAATAAAAATCTTTACCTGATACAACAATGTCTAGGCCACACGCAATAAACAACATAACGACATATTTCATGATCATCTTTGAAAGTGGAAAATGATCTATACAAACACAAATGATTTTTACTGAGCCAAGTTTCGAACCCATGATGGGCTCAACACCAAGACCTATTTTGTATAATAGTCGGTATATGTATCGGTCGCATTAACCATTAGGCCACACGACCGTACTTGAAATGATTACAATGTAGATCACGGGTTCTCTAAATTCCGATTGCGACCCCTGTATGACAAATGTATATAACCAGTGATGGGATTTAAAATTTTAAGAACAGTTTCTCACTCTTGAATCCCATCACTGTATATAACACTCCGCCGATAAGAGAGCCTTGGTACGTTTTTACACAGAAAAATTTAACCGTCGGCAATGCATCCGCACGGTATAAAATGGGCTCGGCTCAATTACGAACGCATGATAAGATCGTTGCAGAGATTTTTTTGTATATAATTTATTATCGGTCGCGTTAACTATCCAGCCACACGACCGCACATATTAGAAGTACATTTTTTGTCATTACATGGGCGTTGGCTGATGACCTGATAGTGTCATACCCGGAATAGGACACGCAATCTACATAGTCCGGCCATGTCACGAAATGGTTAACGCGACCGATCGTATACCAATTATTTAAAAAATCGGCCTTAGTGATGAGCCCAACATGGGTTCAAAATTTATCAGGACAAAAATAGATCGTAAAAAATGACATGGCAATATAGGTATGCTGAACTCCACGTGGGAAGTGTTGTCTATCTATAGGCATTTGTTATAGTATAGGCTACGTTTCCCGGGGAGATGTGATAAGACATAGGTCTGTACTACACCATAAAAAATACCAAATCTGTAAACTTGGTTTGAACTAATGTGTCCTTATCTTAGTTAAATATCCATCGAACCTCCCCACACATTACAACAGCGTGTTCCGTGGTTATTTTATTTACTCCTGTTGACAAAATTGTCTACGCGGTTTCGATTGGAATTAAATACAACCTGACTGCACAACAATTAATATATAAAACAATCTGTTTGGCGCGTTCAGTCAAAATGACATTTTTGCGCAAGTTACATTCGGCGAAATAAAGCAACAAATGTTGTTTACAAAGTTCGCGGAAAAAAACGTATATGTGTTAACCACCCACACCCTCCTGTCTATTAAAACCAACCTCAACCGAGTATTACCAAATTACTATAATACTTTAAAAAGTACCCCAGCATACTTTTATTTAAGGCATGATTGGGGTTAATGGCAGTGAAGTTTAATTTAGATTTTTTGTAAGGACGAATGCCCTTGTATCTTGTTTGAAACTCATGGGCTCTTCACTAAGACCGTATATGTATCGGTTCCGTTTTCGACCACTCCTGTGTCACCAAAATGGTTTAAAAAAACTCACCTTAATGATTTAACAAATCGCTGTGGGATGGATATAATGACTTCTAACCTATACCCAGTCATATACCCTATCCGACAATATAATCAGTTTAATTCAAAATTAAACTATAAGTTTAAGTTACAACGTGGAAAATTGCAACATATATTTTGTTTCTCGGAGGTTTGTTAGATTTTTATGTTTCATCGAATATATCGCCCTGCAGAACACTGAGTCGGAAAATGGCTATATGATGGCTGATAAAAAGAAACTTCGGTTGGGGAAAATAATTAATATTATCCTGTGGTCCACTTAATACTATGCAGTTACTCGGCAAACAACACTTACACAACTTTTGTAACACTATCTTCCGTATGAAGAACTTTTCCAAAAAAACTTAATAAATAAAAACTATACACTTAAATGAACAGTTTGTACATTCTCACATTTAAAGATAAACGAACACATCGCGTCGCGAAAGATGCAGATTTTCAGATGATGACGTGTGTATCCGCCTAATTTCGACGAAGTGAAACGACCAAACAAACTGTAAATTATGTTAATTTTGATTTACTAAAATTAATTGAAATTTTGTCAACAAAAGGAAAAAGAAATCACTGAACTAGGTGCTTAATGTGTAAGAAGTTAAGTATTATTAAGTCATAAAGGTGCGTTTCGTTCGCACTCCATTCACAATCTAACCACACGACGAGTGTTTAACTTAGTAAAGAAATTAGTAAAGAAATTTTGTATGATCGGGGTAACGTTGGTTTGAATAGTAAGTAGCCTAGATGAGTTAGTAGATACCAATGACTTCCCGGAAAGTATATACTGGAGCGCATGCTTATAAACATACTGGAGCACATGCTTATAAAGTGTTTTGCTAGTAGCAATGGTGGTGATTCCCCAATGTTTGTTTGGTTGAAAGCAGCATGTGCTAGGCTGCGCGTCGGTGTTCTCGTTTAGCTGTATAGTTTTGTAATAGTAGAGCAGTGCTTTTTAAAATAAAGTTGTTGATTGTACATCTGCCAGCTGTTTTGTTGGGAAAAAGTTGCCAATGTACGAAGGGGTATGGGCTCAAAATTTGCAATTTTGGAGGGTTTTAAGTTTAGGTTGCAGATCCAAGCTTTAATTTTAAACTGTGAAAAAAATGTAAGACTTTCTATATGTCAGGATTTTGAGTGGCAGCTGTTTTTGTGAGGTCAGTTTGAATTGGATAGATAGGGAGAATAATTAGTTGAACGCCTTTTTAACAGTGATTAATTTTTTTTTTCTGTACGGGTTTAACGTTGAACTAAAACGAATATACCAGTCTGCAGACTGACAAGAGACTTTGTTTGTGGATTGGCTGTTTTACTTAAGTTAGTAAAGTTTTATTACCTTTTTAAAGTAACAATTACGTAGTGAGTTTAATATTGTGCAAAAAACAATTTACAAAACCCACACAACACAAGTAAACACGCAATCGTTTAATTAGCACATGCATGGGCAACCTTTTGTCACTGGGGGTCCAAAATGTGCATTTGGAACTTGACTGTGGGCCGGAGCTGTAATTGTGATTTAAAGTGTAAGCTGGGTACATATCTTTTGTGGGTTTGGATTGTATTCATGTAATGCTATTTTACATGCAATGTGTTTTCAATTTTGTTTGCACAGGGATATCCATAAAAAATGTATACCTATATTGATATAGGCAGCATTTTTACCATAAATAACTGAAGGGATAAGTCTAGCCCAACACGATTGTTGCGTCATAGGTCCGATTATGCCATTATTATAAAGCAGCCATTTCTTCGGCTATTTGAGCCGGACTAACGCCAAATTAATGATAAAAACCAAAGTGGCCTAAAAACACATAAATAACGCGATTTTAAGAACGTAAGACACATTATATAAAATAAATGAATATTGATATATTACTAGAAAATTTATTGGCGGGCCGGATGAGAAGCCTTGGCGGGCCGTAGGTTGCCCATGCATGTTAGCACAAATTTCCACATAAAAGACAGACTTTAAACTATCATGTTTTGTAACTTCTGTGATGATAAGCTTAACCGTTAAGCAGATAAAGTGAAAAAATGGGCAATCTTGTTGTAATTTTATATAAGCGTCGTGCACATGGTCGTGTTAGTAATAATCGTTTATCCGCCGCTCTTGCTTGTTTGACCCAAGCTGCAGTTATTAGTTGTGATACACTTGCTTTCCGGTTTAAAGGAGGTTGATGACTGTTTTGTATATTATTGCGATTATACTGTGTTTTCTTTCTGTTTTTTTTACACATGACAGTTAATTAATTACAATAACTAGTGAACACAAACAATTTAATTGATTGTATTTAAGTAGGAATAAGGTAAAATAAGTTAGGGCAACATTTCCTAGCATGCAGTTGGACCACGCTGGTCTAGGATAATCATGTTTTATCTTTGTATAAATGTAAAAAACGAGCGGCGTTATCACGTGGGTAATCGTCCAATAATCTCGTACCCAACATCTTCTTTAAGCCTTTGCACTGTGTTAGTATAAGAATTAAATCATGGATCTATAATAAAACTACTGCAGCGGTGCAGTTAAAACAAGAAACAAATATTGCGCTTAAATAACAATGTCAACATAATTGTTGTGTTGTAATGTCGCTTATAATACATTGGAATTATATCTTATTCATAACTTACAAACAAACATTGCAGTGAATTACAATGTTAAACTTGGGTTATGTCTACATATCGTGTACAAACTAAAAGGATATGCTTATTCACAGAAACCTAGTAGTATAGAAAATGTATGTTTTCAAATTTGATTAGAGTCCCGTTGAATTAAAAAGTATTATCTTTTTCTGGAAACGAAATTTTCGTTTCTCGGCTAAAATTTTCGCTTCTAGAAACAAAAATTGTATTTTTTAAATGAATTATGGTTTATCATTTTCCCAAATTCTATGATTATATGATTTGTTATATTGATGCTAATACCAAAAAAATTCGAGTTAAAGAGATTGCCTGTGCAGTTAATAAATGTAGTTGGACCTTTAATACTAAGATAATGTATTTGTTCTATAATTATATAAATAAAAATAAAGGTATAAACCCAAGACATTGAAAATAACGCACTGGTTAGTACTTTTCACGGGCGGTATTAAAAACAAAAGGGTTTGGAGGATGTTTTAACTGTGTGCAGTCGATAAACAATAAAACAACTAGCCATAAATTATTATTTTAATTTAGATTAACATTAGAGAGAAGTGTCAGGTAAATATACATGAAAGACCTTATAGGCCTAGGTTAAAATAACATAAAAACGAAATTGTCGTTAACGCTTCTTGAAACAAAATTTTTGTTTCTGGAAACGAAATTTTTGTTTCCCGGCTAAAATTTTCGTTTCAAGAAACACAAATTGTATTTCTTAAATGAATTGTGGGTTATGATTTTCCCAAATTCTATTATTATATGATTTGTTATGCTGGCGCTATAATACAACAAAAAATTGAGTGAAAAAGATTGTGTTTGCAGTTAATAAATGTAGTTGGACCTTTTATACTAAGATAATGTATTTGTTTTATAATTATTTAAATAAAAATAGAGGTATAAACCGACAACATTAAAAATAACACACTGGTTTGTACTTTTTACGGTCGGTATTTAAAACAAACGGGATTAAAAAGTGATTTAAATATGTGCAACCGATACAAATTGAAACAACCAGGCATAAATAATGATTTTAAATTAAATTGGCACTAGAGAGAAGTGTCAGGTAAATATACATGAACAAACTGTGGTAAAAATAACCTAAAAACGAAAGTTTTCGTTATCGCTTCTAGATACAAAATTTTCGTTTCCGGAAACAAAATTTTCGTTTCTGAAAACACAATTTTCGTTTCTGGAAACGAAACTTTCGTTTCTCGGCTAAAATTTTCGTTTCTAGAAACAAAAGTTGTGTTTCTTAAATAAATTTAGAGTTATCATTTAACCAAATTCTATGTTTATATGATTCGTTAAGCTGACGCAATATCACATCAATTTCGAATTAAAGAGATTGCGTGTTCGGTTAATAAATGTAGTTTGACCTTTTGTACTAAGATAATGTATTTGTTCTATATTTATATAAAAAATAAGGATATAAACCCACCACATTAAAAATAACACACTGGTTAGTCCTTAAACGGGCGGTATTAGAAACAAACGGGATTAACCCTTTAACTGCCGCTGTCGACATAAATGGAAAAGTATACTGCCGATTTTGATCAGTGAGATGGCGCTGGAGAGCTGAATAATTTCTGCGTTTACCAATATAAGATGATATATAGGTTTGCATTTGAAATTTTTTAGTTATTTAAGTTTTTAAAAACGTATAAATATATGTGTGGTTTTGGTTGTTTTAATTAGTTTAATTACTGTTTTAGTCCCCGATTAGTTTTCAACTATTGTCGTCATGGTTCGCTTGTTTTGTTTGAAAACAATCCATTCGTTTTTCGCTTGTACATTTTGGATTAGGCCATTTTTTGAGCTTTTGGAGGGTAAAAACAGATATTCTGGTGTAGAAGCTGCCCTTTTGTTGGCTGATAGTGATTCTGGAAGCAGTTGTGCTTCATTTTCAAGTAGTTCTAGCAATGAAGAACCTTTTTGAAGATGTTTTGCATCAGTTTTGTTTTCCTGTGGCCATGTGTTTGGGTTTCATTGGGCAAAAGTAAAAAAAAAAATTGATTTGCGTTTTACGGTGTCATCAGTCAAGTTGTGAGGTCATCACAAAATAAGTAGTACAAAAATGGTCCAAAGATCAATCATAAACAACTTTTCTACATACTGTTTTGTTTGTAAATGAGAAAAAAAGATAGTTTTTGTTGATCTAAATAGAAACACATGACGTCATTGCACAATGCATGACGTCATCAAAATTTTACTAATGTAAAACAAAAAAAAAATTATTACTGAACAACTTTTCTGTTGATTATATCATGCTTACATCAATAGTTTTTTGTACAGAAGCTTCTAACCTAAGGCAACTTAGCCGAAAAATGACCGAAAAAACAGCCGGCAGTTAAAGGGTTAAAGAGTAATTTAAATGTGTGCAACCGATAAACATTAAAACAACTAGCCATAAATATGATTTTAATTTAGATTAACATTAGAGAGAAGTGTCAGGTAAATATAAATAAACAAAATGTCATAAAATTAACATAAAACGAAACTTTTCGCGTATAGCTCCTAGAAACAAAATTTTCGTCTCTCGGATAAAATTTTCGTTTCTAAAAACAAAAATTGTGTTTCTTAAATGAATTTTAGGGTTGTCATTTTACCAAATTCTATGAATATATAATTCCTTAAGCTGACGCAATATCACATCAATTTCCAATTAAAGAAAATATCGTGTTCGGTTAATACAATGTAGTTGAACTTTTTATACTAAGATAATGTTATTTGTTCTATTTATTTAAATAAATTATAAATAAATTAACCTACAATATTGAAAATAACACACTTATTAGTACTTTTCACGGGCGGTAATAGAAACAAATATGATTAAAGCGTGATTTAAATGTGAGCAACCGATAAAAACTGAAACACCTAGCCATAAATAATGATTTTAATTTGGATTGACATTAGAGAGGTGTCAGGTATATATTTAATTTGGATTGACATTAGAGAAGTGTCAGGTACACAGGAAAAAATACCGGCTTATTGGCAAGCCACGTCGGCTTCGACCTAGCCAACTGGCTTGCGCTTAGCCAATTATTGTGCTGGTGGATTACAATTAGCCAATTATGGCTATTATAATCATATTTGGCCGTTTACAGCTATCCTTGTGAAGGTACTTTAAAAATTTTAACATGCTACACTTAAATAAAATTTGTATATTGCATTCCCAAACATATTAAACGTTAAATTTAAACGAATACTGAGCAAAGTATAATTATGTGTTCCCTCCATTTTTCTGCGTCACGCTTGTGACAGGCATGTTATGTCGCCAGATTATTGGAATGAAGGAGTTATCAAATCAGGTTAAAACTTACAAAAATCCTAACGAACATGTTCTTATTTGCAACGACCTTTAATTTTACAAAAAAAGGAAATTTCCGACATCGGAAAAAGAGGAATTAAAAATTGCATATTTATATCATGAACTGGGAAAGTAAAAACGGAGTCTACATTCTCCAAGCTACTACGATGAATCTGTTAAATTAGAATATGCAAACGTGAATGTAATACATTTTTACAAAATATAAAAGAAAAGTTAAACAGTTAAAACCACCACAAAACGATGGTGAATTTCAGTGATCAAAAATGTAATGTTGTAACTGTAATATTCACCTATCCCAGACGAAAGAATATCCAGCGTGGTTTCATTCATCCTAAAATTAAAAATACCTTTTTTTACAAACAATCGAATTCAATTTGTCCCCAGTTTAAATTCAATAGTATCGGTTCCGCTTGAGCAGTTTGCTATAAACCGATTGTTTTGTATTTGAATATTGCTTTTTTATTCAAAACTACATCTGTATTTTGCATATATTTAAAGTTAATTAGCTTTTAGCCTATATATATTTATATTAGATATAAAAAATAACGTTTTAATTGTATCTGGCGGCCATGTTGGTTGTTATTTCTTTTACTGGATTATTGCCCCAATCTTTTCACTCGCCTATTAAAAAAAAATCAACGAAAAAATAAATTAAGAAAATTTCGAGCATTTTCTATATACTCAATAAGCCGACACAGTGAAGTTAAGATTTTGGTTTTTAGTACAACTGCACGGTAAATGTTTGACAAACTAAGCATTTTGAGTTATTATTCGGTTAATGAATATATATTTGCGACACAGATATTGTTTTAGAATTAAAAATCCAGCTTATCGTGTGAATCAAGAAAATTATTTAACTCCTTAACATGACTTGTTTTTTTATGATACAAAATATATTGCAGTTTTGTGACGGATGATGCAGTTTTGCGGATGACGATATACGCACCTCCACAAAATTTCGGCGAACTGAAAGGCCAAACAAAGTGTATTTATATTAACAGTTGAGGGCAGCAGGCTGCATTCTGCAAGCTAAACTCAGAGTCCTTTAATATTTACGTACATTATAAAGCTTGTTTTATTGAAACAGCTAGGAGATTCTCAATCAACGTCTTTGGAAGCTTTGCTTCACTAATATAAAAATGATCAGCTAAAGAAGAACACCGGCGCGAAGCCTGGCACATGCTGCTTTAGACCGTACAAACATTGTTGAATCACCAACAGTGTCACTTAGCAAACACCCATTTGAATACTATGACTTAGAGGTATGACATCTTAGTCAGCGTAAAAACGCAATTTTGCATGTTTACCTTAAGCTGCAAAACGTCAAACTGCATAAAAATTGTTGAGCAGTCAAACGACTTTCAAAACGACAATGTTTTTTTAAAAGATCATATCAAAAAACAATGTTGTAAAAAAAAACTTGAAAACATTCAAAAAGATATTGATGTGGTTAAATGGCATTTGGATAACATGCACAATGACATACACACTGATGTAAGCATCTATGGTAGTGTAGAAATTGTCCCTTTGTAATGTTATAGTTGTTGCAATAAAAGTACATTAAACAAAAAGATTGTTTTGCGACCCAGCATGACTTAGTCGTGCTTTTAAAAGTCTACGAAACCCAAACAAACGACTGCAACGTGACATAATATGCAGGTTGACATCCACCGATTTTCAGCGAACATTGAAAACGCTTACTTGTCTTTGTTTGAACCGTTAAGGTAATTGTTGTTCAGAATGGTAGTTGAAAGGATTGCAGTTCGCACTTATAGAGCAATCAGGCTTTATTATTTTTTTTGTTTACCTTGTAGTGGTTTTTATGCACAATAATGCAAGTATTTGTCAATCCAGTGTTTAGATATTGCAGAAAGAAAAAGGCGGCAATGTTAGCTTAATGTTGTATTGTAGTACAAGTATTATGTTCCAAAAAAATAGAAAACTAGAGAATTGATCACTTTTTCATTACCACTGTTCGTTAAGTCCAGTTTGATGCCCCTTTTCCCTCAGGTTGCCTAATCACACCTGGTGTTTATTTATTGCAAAACGATTGCGTATTTCAGGAATTCATTGCAAATCTGTTGCGTACTTGATCGATAACTGAGTAAGCGAAGACACTTAATAGATTACTACAAAAAAAGTTAAAAATCAAAAATAATCATGAAACTCGTTCGTGTGTTTCTTGTTGTGTGTTGCTTTAACATTGCTATATCAGGTAACCATTTTAAAATGAAATTGTTTTGTCACTCGTAAACCCCGTAACATTCCAGAGCTGCCAACCTTACAGAAAGGAACCACCGAGCTAAATCTCGTGTCGGATTCTCCAAAGAAAAATGCATTCGTCCCATACAAGTTATGTTTGAATTCGGTACCATTTTTTGTCAACGCTACAGTTAGAACCCAAGATCCAAGTCTCCCACACGAATTTAACTTAACAGTGATTGAATTTTTTTCACATGGGTTCAACGTTGAACTAGAACGAATAGACCAGTCTACAGGCTGGCAAGAGGATTTGTTTGTGGATTGGCTGTTTTACTCAGGTTAGTGAAGTTTCATTATCTAAGAGAATCAATTATGTGATAAGTTTAATATAGTTCTCAAAACAATTCAAACAACCCACAATCCACATGTAACCCACACAGCCCGCGCTCTTTACCTAAACTCATACAACCAAAACCCATATAATAACAAATCCTAAGAAATATGTACGATAGTATAATCGTAACACAAGTACACATTCATTACAGGTGGAAATGGTATTTTACTGAATGGAAAATACGTGTGGATGCCTGACCCAATCACGCCTCAAACCCAGACTCTAGCTCAAGCTAAAGCATCATGCACAACATTAGGTGCATCTTTACTTGACATCATGGATAAGACAACGTATGACACAGTTTATAACTACTTCGTGACCAGTACATATGGAAATGGTTCCTTTGCAGATATTTGGCTTGCGATGACCTTCAACTTAACGGTTGGTGTAAACATTTTATTTATAAACAATCGAAATTTAGGGAGGCTTGACATCAAAGTAAATAGTAGATATGTATGGCTTTGCTTAAAGAATATTAACAAATTCAAGGGTACATTGTACATTTTATACTTTAATAAATGGCGGTACAATACTGTTTATATGTCTGACTACTGGTGAATATAGATTTTACAAAACTTAATATTATTTTAGTTATATATTTACTTTATGTCATCATTTTCTCCAGAGTATGACACGAATCTCAAGTTTTGGACAACCAGCTTATTCCGGTGACTGGCACCCCCATTTCCCGAAGACAAACTCAACTTACACCGCGATGCTGTTGCAAGTGAAGTACTCTCCCAAAAACACATGGTCTCGGAATTTGGAATTATCCCCCCAACGCAACACGTTTTACATACAACCTTTGCGTGAAGTCCCTATAAATTACCTACCAACCTGCAACCCAGTACGATATTCCACGTTTTGATTTGCATTTTTAATCCAAGAATAAAGTTATTATAAATTACATATAAAAATATCAACTCAGTAAAGCACCTTATATTAATTCCAATATTTTGTGTGTTTTTTAATGAAGTTTAATTAATGGTAAATTCGTTGAGTTGAGTAGGGCACTGGTCCTCAATTTTAGTTACCAGAAGCAAGCAAGCTTCAAACATTTCCTCGGATTTTGATTCTATTGCAAATATTTGCCACATTTCTTGTGACAATGCCACAAATGTAGGATCGTTTAATTACTTGCTTTGCACAATGGACGAGACTCATGTTTCGCACATTCGTTCCGATTTGATTCAATTGTGTTTATGGTGTTCGAATGTAATTTTAAATATACGTGACTTTTTTGTTAAGTTTTATCAGGTTATCTAAAATACGTTTTTTATTTTCTATTTTTGCCGACACCCCCATTAACAAACAAAACTTGTTTGTTTAGTTAAAAATGTATACTCTCATTAGAGTCATGTATGTTTAGGCCAGGGGTCCCAACCTTTTTTAGTGTCGGGGCCAAATTTCAAATTTTAGAATACGTATGGAGCCGCATGAAAACACTCATAAAAACACGAAAACACACTGCTTTAAGAAAACAGTGACGTAACAATAGCAGCCTTTTCACAACTTTCCTTGCCTCTAATCTTAACTATGAAGTAAAAACTCTTTTCCCAGCCTTAAAACTAAGCAAGGGTAATTTTAGAATACCAATTTTTTTTTTTTTTATTATTAGAATCAGATTCTAATATTTTTAGGGGATTTTCAAAGGTCAATGAGAGCCGCAAGAAGGCTAGCTGGGAGCCGCGGTTGGGAATCACTGGTTTAGGCTGTGCTGTATAACACAGTGGAGTGTTTTTGATATCCGTGTTCAGTTAAAAATAAAATAAATATTGTATTAGTATGTTGTACGCTATAATTAGGGCTGCACCGATATCTCAATAATCGCGACGCTATACTCGGCTACGATACTAATAAACAGGGTGTTGAACCGTAACTGAACCCAAACCTGTAAACCGGTCTGAGAAATTTATTTCTCATACCCGGTACTGAATCCGAACAACCTAATGTGAACTATAGTTAAACCGAGCGGGAGTTAAACCATTAAATAATGTTTAAATGAAGGATAGGATAGGATATTCATTTTTACATGAACATCCTATCCTACATAGTATCACTTTTAATTTTGTAGGCAAGTTTACATTTTTATTATGTACATCGCAGTCAGAATGTACATAAATAGTATTCTACTTTAACTATTTGGTTAGTATTATTGGTAACAAAGACGATTGTTTTTATAGTTGTGGGGTAAATAATCGCCATGCTATTGCGCAATTCATTTCTAATTAATAATAATGCTTGGTTAACTGCAAATTGTTAGGCGTGATGTGTTCAGTTTAACAGCAGGTATTTTTGTGGTATTCAGTCAAACATCAAGTAGAGCAGAAATAAAACAGTTAGGACTACCGCATGTTTCATACGTATGTTCGTACAGTGAAGATAAATTATTAAGGCAAATTCTGTTCAAATGGGAAGAAATAAACTAAGCGAAGTTAAAAAGTTCTTCAAGTTTAATTTTTGTAAAAACTGGTCCGCATTTCAAGTGCTGGGATGTAGCACTGTATTGCAGTGGCTCTTAAACTTTTTCAGTCGCGCCCCCCTTGAGATTTGTGATTCATGCTCACGCCTCACCTACTCAAAAGTCAAATTTACGAAAAATAGAACAATATTTTATTTGCCATTACCCTGCTTAGTGTAAAGGATGCAAGGGGTTCGCGAACCGTTTTTTAAAGTTCGCGAATTACAAAATTTAACAAAATCGCGAAAATATAAATTACCGTTACTGATTTCGCGCACTTTTAATAATAAATCATCAACACAATATAATATAACATATTTTGCCTTCAACATAACATTTAACTCTTTCCCTCCCAACTCGCCATATATCGCGAGTTGGTGGTAAAACATGGCATCCCGACTGTACATAAATGGGTGCCAATCTAAAAAACGATTTCTCCGCAATGCGTAATGGTAGAGACCTCAGCTATGGCTCATTCGATCAAGGAAACCCTATATTTTATTCTCTGTGGTTATCGTGGAGAAATATTAAAAATGCGAGGAGTGATAGCCTTTCTTTTTCAAGGCTTCGCCTCTTATTTCTATCGATTTTACACGAATTTACACGTGACTAACTCAGCGAATAGGAGTCGTGTTAACTTGCAGAGAAGCTCTTTTTGTCAAGCAAGTCTTTCTTTACATTCTGTGTGAATTTCGTGCCGTTGAGATAAAAAGGAGAGCGTTGGTGACGTTTTCGCAGCAGGCGGTTATGCTTCGTGTTCACCAAAGCATGAATCCAGCTGGGCCTGCTGAGCGCACGATAAAGAAAAAGGCGGCGAGACTAGCTAGTTCGGTGTGCCCTGCTTTGAAGAATATTGGATATAGTATTTGCGTTTGTTTGGTTTTGTATGCCCTTTTTACACTTCCTTCACTGTTCTTTTTTATACTTTTTACTATTTTAGTTCTACAAAACTAAAAACTTCAATGCGTTTTGGTTCAAGTTTTCATAATATAGTCAGAAAAAAGGGAAATTTCAATTACAAATAGTAAAAAAACTACTGAAGATAGAAATACAGTTCGAATTTTCCTGAGTACAAAAACTATTAGACAATCTACATTCCAATTTTCATATCATTTGGGCATTCCAATAATAAGTGAGTATTTCGTTTGTCAGTGCACCTCAAATTTTTCAAAGTCGAGCAGAATTTTCTTTGCATAAAAAGTGGTGTTCACTAAAGTTTACATAATATATTCTTTATTAGAGGTAGATTTTAGATGTGCAGCTTGTTTAAAAGAGGGATAAATTATCTTTCCAACCATACTAAATATTAAATCATAGCATAAACTTTAGAAAAACTGTGCTAATTTGAAAATGACTAAAAATTGTAAAAAACACTGCGGGACAGCATGTTTGAATTAATGCATTTGGCCGGGAGTGAAAGAGTTCAATGGAATTACTATTACATTTATTTACCTTGCTTTTACTTTGCATTATTGACACATAATAAGCATTTCTATCACAACGCAACAATAGCCATTATGCGTTAATATACCACGATTCCTTTATTTATGATTGGCGGAGATGCGACACACCTCTTACTAATAAGGTTATATGGTGTTTTAACAAGATTACTCGTTTCAAAGGCTTCGTTTCGTCGATATTCGTCCTATCCTACACGCATTAACTCACGACACGTTTATTGTAGTTTATCATTACTACTTAATAACGGTACTGTTGTAGCGTACTGCACTGTGTTCTTTGTGCGGGCGACTTTTGTAATGCTCTATCTGCGATAATACAACACACGAAAAGACGGTAACAAGCAAGAAAATAGCATTATTAACGCTTCGCTGAACACGTCGCCACATAACCCCCCTCCAGAAGCGGACATAATGAGCATCAGCACTACTCCAAACTATGCGAGCAACACAATAAAATCAAATGAGGTTAAACGTGAAAACATCTGGCGAGCAACATAGTTAATCAATAAAACGAATAGGGGGTTTAACTAAACGCCCCGAGCGGGTACACATAGCCGGCGACTCGCGTTGGGTCGTATTTTGCGGTGCCAAATTATCATTGTCTGCTTTGCGTGGTCTTCCTCGTCGTGGCGGTTGTGCCACTGTGACTGGTGTCATGTTCAGGTATGCTGGTTTCACACGATCTATGCTGACCACTTCATGACGGTCTCCTATCTCCAGAGTAAAAGTCTTGTGGTTGCGGCTGATGACACGGTACGGACCGTTGTACGGTGGCGTCAAAGGTGGACGGTGTTTGTCGTTTCGTTAGAAAACGTACAGACATGTGTCCAAAACTGGTGGTACTCTTGTGGGAACTAGACCATGGCGTGACATAGGTGTTGGTAGTACTCGACCAACCGTCTCTTTTACTGCTGGTAGTATTTGAGAAGGTATAGCGGATCAGCTTGGCTGACACCAAAACAATCCCCGGGAACTACTAAATTCGCTCCGTATACTAATTCCGCTGAAGAAGCTTTCAAGTCTTCTTTAGGGGCGGTGCGGATGCCCAGCAGGACCCAGGGAAGTTCGTCCACCCAGTTTGGTCCTGTAAGCCGCGCCATGAGAGCACTCTTCATGTGACGATGAAATCGTTCAACAAGCCCGTTCCCTTGCGCGTGAAATGAGGTCGTGCGATGGAGTTGAATGCCAAGCAACCTGGTAAAAGTCGACCACAGTGCTGAGGTAAATTGTGGACCTCGGTCAGATGAAATGTTGGACGGTACCCCGAAACGAGAAATCCAGTTAAAGGCGAAAGCCCTGGCACACGTGGTTGTAGTCGCGTCTGTCATCGGAATAGCTTCCGGCCATCTTGTAAAACGGTCGACCATTGTAAGCAAATATATATTGCCTTGTGAGGGTGCCAAGGGGCCAACGATATCAATGTTCACGTGGCTAAAACGTGATTGGCACAGTGGGTATTGCTCAAGCGGAGCGCGCACATGCTGGTGGATTTTGGCTTTCTGGCAGCTAACACATTGTTTTGCCCACAAACCCGACACCTGTCGATGTAAACCGTGCCAGACAAATTTAGAAGAAATGAGATTACGTGTTGCCCGGATAGACGGGTGTGACAGATTGTGAACAATATCGAATATTTTCTTCTGCCAGGACTTTGGGATCACAGGACGTGGCGTTCCTGTCGATACATCGCAGAGAATCGTAGTTCCAGACGAATCAAGTTGGATGTCTTTAAGTTTCAGGTTCGTGACCGCTGTGCGATAGGCTTGGACCTCCGGGTCCAGCTGGGCAGCCGCGAGCGATGCGTAATCCATGTCAAGCTGCAATTGCGTGGCGTTAATCGAAATGCGAGAGAGGGCGTCAGCAGCTTGATTGCGTTTGCCATCGATGTGACGTACGTCCGTTGTGTACTCTGAGATGGCAGCTAATTGACGTTGTTGTCTCGCTGACCATGGACTCGATGTCTTAAAAAAGGCAAATGTAAGTGGTTTGTGGTCGGTGTAAGCCGTGAAACTGCGACCTTCGAGAAAATAGCGAAAGTGTCGTATCGCTAGGTGCAAGGCAAGTAATTCCCTGTCAAACGCACTGTATTTAAGTTCCGGGGGACGTAAGCGTTTGCTAAAAAACGCCAGGGGTCGCCATGCGCCGTCAATGAATTGTTGCAGAACAGCGCCGATGGCGTGCTGCGAGTCATCGGTGGTTAGACCAGTGGGTGCCTGATGCAATGGATGGTGCAGGAGCGTGGCGTTCGCTAAAGCGGTTTTCGCCTCTTCGAAAGCTGAAACCAATGCCTCGTTCCAAACCAGTTTTGTAGGTTTTCCAGACAATGACTCGTAAATAGGAGACATGATACGTGCTGCACAAGGTATAAAACGGTGGTAGAAATTAATCATACCTGCGAATTGTTGAAGCTCTTTGATCGTCGTTGGGCGGGGAAACAACTTAACGGCTGCCACTTTCTCTGGCAGCGGTCGAGCACCTTGCTGGTTCACGCGGTGTCCCAGAAAATCAATTTGTGAGACTCCGAATTGACACCTGCCTACATTAACAACCAGATCGTGGTCTGCAAGCTGCTGAAAAAGTTGTCGTAAATGGTCTAGGTGTTCGTAGGTTGACTTGCTTGCTACCAGAATATCGTCAAGGTAAACATATACAAAATCTAACGATTGGCAGACGGTGTCCATCAGGCGCTGAAATGTCTGTGCCGCGTTTTTTAATCCGAAAGGCATTCGTACAAATTCATAACACCCGAAGGGCGTAGTAATCACACTGGTCTTCGGAATATCCTCTGGCGCAATGGGAACCTGGTGGTATCCCCGAATCAAATCAATTTTAGAGAAAATGCAAGACCCAGCCAAACGGGCCGAAAAATCTTGAATGTGGGGAATGGCATAGCGATCCGGTTGCGTGGCTGCATTAAGCCGCCTGTAGTCTCCGCATGGTCTCCACTCACCGGAAGATTTAGGAACCATGTGCAGTGGCGATGCCCATGGACTGGACGACCTTCGAATGATTCCCATATTTAACATGTTCCGAAACTCGTCCTTGGCCACGGCGAGCTTCTCGGGGTGCAGTCGCCGCACGTGAATGTACAGGCGGACCGCTGGTAATAATGTGGTGCTCAACTCCATGCTTTGGTAATGACGATTGGGAGAAATGAGGCGTTGTAACTGCGGGGAATTCAGCCAGCAACTGGGCATACACAGATTTGCCCGATGAAACAGCGTTGAGACGTGGTGCTGATTGGCACGTCGTGCCGATTGGGGTGCTAGCAAACGTTTCTGTATTGATTAGGCGTCGGCGCTTGATATCCACTAACAAGGCATTTGCCCTTAAGAAATCGGCACCAAGTAGCGGTCGAGATACGTCAGCTAAAACAAATTTCCAATTGGATTTACCGGGGGGGGGGGGGTAGATGGTTGTGGGCGAAACCTACGGCTTTGTACTTTCGAAATGAAGATGTCCACGTCCTCTCGGACTGCCAATAATAATTCGTCAGCCTGCCTTGCTAAATTGCGATTATCGACAATATCCTGAGAAGCTAGGACCGTTCTTATGTTGGCAGGCATACGTTCCAAAAATAACTCCCGGAAAAGGAAGCATTCTTTTTCCTTACCCAGCAGGGCCAGCATTTCATCCATGATTGAGGATGGCATTCGGTCACCCAAAGGCGACATGTGGAGCAGTCGCTTTGCTCTCTGTGACTGCGTCAGGCAGAAAACACTGATTAATCGCTCTTTGATTGCCTGATACTTTTCTTTTTCGGGCGGATTTTCAAGTAAATCAAGCAGGCGGCATGCCGTAGATGTTCTTTAGAACAAATTGCGCCTCCGTCTGTTGAAACCATACTGGTGGCTGGCCTGTCCAGAACGTGGGCAGTTTAAGGGCTACGGCGTTTTCCTGTTCTATGCTCATAATATAATTCATTCAGAAAATAATCGTTTCTGAAACGTCGAGGGTCACCATTGTAGCGTACTGCACTGTGTTCTTTGTGCGGGCGACTTCTGTAATGCTCTATCTGCGATAATACAACACACGAAAAGACGGTAACAAGAAAAAGGCATTATCAACGCTTCGCTGAACACGTCGCCACACTGTTTGCTTAATGAATTATCTTTCTGGCTTTAAAGATTGGTTTGAGAGGTTCTGAAACCGCATTCTAAGGCAATGTAACATAGCTAAAGCGCAAAAACGATTTTCTCGTATCCCACGCATTTCGCGAATCGTTTCAAAATCGTTAATTCGAACCCTGCAATATGTCACTGTCATGCTCGCGCCCCCCTTGAGAAGCTTCCACGCCCCCCAAGGGGGGCGCGCGCCCCCAGTTTAAGAACCCCTGGGGTATACGTTTCTGCATGCGAAAAACATTACCTGATTGATCTAAGCACCATATATCTGATACCAACCTTTGTTTTTGCAAGCATAAACTAATGGGTTCCCGATTTACCAATCCAAACTTGATATCCATGTTTTCCAATAATGATAACGCTAATAATGCGATAACGCTAATAATGCACCAAAATTTTCCCGATAGCGGAAATACCCCTTATTTTTTGGAAATTAAAGGATGAGGCAAACTATGGGCATGATATTTAGGATTCCTGAAGGTTTTAATCTGATTGGTTAACGCGTTCTATGCAAAAACCAAAATTTTGGATGATAAATTCAAGGGAATTCCCCTGAGACGTTAAAATCCAAAAGGCTTTTTTTTCCAATAAATTAGCTTTTTGGGGCATATAGCGCTTAAAGGGCTGCTCTAACTTTAATCAGATTTGGTGAAATGATGAACCATTAGACACTTTGTGCCAATTAAAGGAAAGAAAACATTTACATAGGGTAATTACGTTAAAAACAAAGATATGTTCCTGAAGTATGATTGTGACAGGTATGCCATATCGCACTGACATCTCCAACAAGGAGTCGACAAATCAGATTAAAACTTTAAGAATTGTTACATAACATGACCCACATATGTAAAAACAGAAAGTGATCTACTAAACCTATGGGAATTCCCTGAAACCATGAAAAACTAAATCCAGCTGTTTTGGCAATTTAGTTTCATTTCACTTCAGAGCTTAAAAATAAGATTTAATTTAAAACATTTGTGGTGAAAATGTTCGTAAATTTAAGAGGTTTATTTTTTTTCAACTACACATGGAAAAGAAGTTTGGTTTGATAACTATGGGACCCATGCGTTTATGCTTGCAGAAACAAATTACATTTTTTTACCGAGCTAAGTTTCGAACCCATGATAGGCTCGTCACTAAGACCGTTTTTTCTATAAGTGTTGGTATATGTATCGGTCGCGTTAACCATTTGGCCACACGACCGTACAGAAACAAACTACATATTCAGTGTATAAAATACAACTAGTGGTTAGGGACCCTGTAGCATGAATACATGGCATACAACATGTGGTTTACAAATAGTGGTGGTTAAACACGTGGTTGACACTCTCTAGTTAAAGTAACCTTTCCAATAAAAAGGGAGAAGAACTAGACGTCACGAAAGATGAAGTCACACAAAATGGGCTGCTGTATTATGTTTTGACAGTCATTCGAAATTCAAGAACACTTATTATGGTTGTAATCATTTCGTTTTCCTGGTACCTATATACCAAAATTTGTTATTAGATTTCACTACGTTAGTGGCGTATATAATCCCTCAAAGCTTTTTAAATACAGTCTAAAAGAGATAATAAAATTTTTTATTTGTGTCCATCTGACATAGATTTGACAAAGCCCAATGCAAGATTTTCAACGATATTTCAATTGAATAAAACACTTAAAACTTATTCTGCTACAAGTGATTTAAAAAACTGATTTAAGTAGAAATTTTGAGTTTTAAGTAGATATATCGATTTATGTTAAAATTGTGTGAATAAGGTCAAGTTTGTGTAAAGTATTTACACGCAGGATGTCTATTGCGATCGTTTACTTTGGACTCTCATTGAGCGTGGATACATTAAGTGGCGATATCTTTATCAACTGCTTTCTCATGGGTCTTATTGAAATACCTGGTCTGATAGCGGCTTTCTTGGGAGTGAAGTACTGTAGTAGATCTTACGCACACTCGGGATTTATGTTCATATCTGGTTTTGCCTGTTTAATGGCAGCCATCTTTAAAAACGGTAAGTGCTACTCAATTTTTAAAGTGTACACAATAAAATATGCTAGTCGTTATACCAGAGCCACATGCCAGAACTTCAATTGCTGGGTTGTATATTATATGATTATCTTGTGTGTCAGACCATTGCAGGGGAAAACAATTGGGTGAGGTTATTCTTTTAAAACGCTTTGCCTAAAGAGCCTACTCTTAATCGGTGTGATTTATCGATACCAACTTGTCAATATATTTCTCGAGAAAATGTAGAGTGAATCTTTCTTTTACCCGTCCAAGCTACTTTGTGTATTTGTTTCCTAAAATCATTTCTTTTATAGCAGTCTTCAAACAAAATGTAAAACAAATAAACAAAATGTATTTTCTAATTTAATAAACTTTCTTACAGTTCACCAAATTGCGACCTTGTTTTTTGCACTTATCGGGAAAACATCAATTGCTGGAGTCTTCTATATTGTATACGTACATACCGCTGAGATAGCACCAACAAACGTGCGGAATATCTATATGTGCATGGGTTCGTTAGCTGGTAGAGTGGGCTCAGTCATAGCTCCGTACTTCGGTTACGCAGGTAGGTGTTATATGGTTGTATGATGTATGTATATTCGCACAATGATAACTTGAAGTGTGAACGAATTATTAATATAATTTCCAGTTGAAAGATTCGGATTCTTCGCCCCTTATCTTATAGTAGGTATCGTAGTGATGACGTCAGCACTGATGACGTTGCTCTTTCTTCCTGACACTCATCTTAAACGACTCCCGGAGTCGGTAGAGGATGTATTAAAGATGAAAAGGTAATCCGGTTTTCTTTCATTTGACAAATTTGTGTTGCCGAGGACAGAAAAAGTGAAATCTTTTACATAGCTTAAACAGGAAGACCGTTTTTTTTATATAGAATTCGGTATGTGTATCGACTACATTCACCATTTGTCTAGATATAGCCTAGTACATTTAAAAGGTTCTTTAAAATTCATTATTAAATAAAATATATTTTAAAATAAGTACAGAAATCCTTAAAAATGATTCTAATGATTTGGTCATATATGTTAAACACTCTGGAGGGATGAACGCAGAGGCGCTGCTACTCAAATAATCGTTACATTACTTTAAGCTCGTGCTTGCCATCTGGTTACAGCATCTAGTACTTCTTTTCAGCATGATCTCTCGGTGCCGTTCTACACAATCAACAGAAGATGTCCAAAGCCCACGTCGGGGCACTGTAACAACGCAAGAAATTTAGCTAGCTGAAGTTTCATTGGTTACGTCGTCCACACAAATTTTATTCCATCGCGTTCGATGCAAATTTATTACCGCCACAAACATAGAGTGCTGTTGATGTTCGTGAGATGCAATTTTATTTGGAGTGCCCTAAACATGGTGCAAAATATATATTGAATACAAAGTTTAATATTTTTTTTACCAAAAAGTATACCTGAGCTACTTTTCTTCATTATCTAGTGACTGTCGTACATGCCTGTGGGAGCAATTAACGTGTATCGCTCCTACTGCGTGTCTTCCCAAAGTTGCAGATATTTAGTTGGGGCACATTTGTCTTGCAGTTTAAATTTAGAAATCCTATCTGGCATACCAGCATTAGTTTTCCTCGATTTTTATTTTTTTAAATATAGAATATGCCTAACTTATCATAAATGCAATCTTATTAAGCGATAAATTAACACAAAACTAAGATAAATATTTTCAAAATGTTAATACTTACAAAAAAAGATGGGTTTGTCTAACATTTATCTTTAACCCTTTTTTGGAAAACACTATTTATAAAATTCCATAGAAACTAGTGAATAATTACATTTACGCTTTATATAAAGAAAGAAACTGTCCAATCGTGTTAAATCTTCTGATGGTGTTAGCTAATATGGTTTGGATCTACACTGGCAAGTTCTGGGTAAATCACGTTAGGAGAATTTCCGAGAAAACCTTGGATATAAGCACGACGGCAGTTTTGCGATTGTTAGGCACCGGTTATTGCATGGCAGTCGATATTTTTGAACTGGTGATAATTATTCACTTTAAATTGTAAGGAAAGTTGTAGGTGAAAAAAATAAACTGAGAAAGTAACAAACGGACACTACATACGGCACGCCCAAAAATATTAGCACACCCACCTCGCATTTAATGCATTTTATTGTTGTAGAATTATTACATGACATTGAAAATACATTATCTAAAATATTCCAAAAACAAAAATAATTTTTCTTTGTTTCTATAGTGTTTTTTTAATATACTAACGTGAATATTTTATTTGGAAACCAAAGATATTTGGTATCCAGGAGACCCAATCGTTTTTGCATAAAGAACAATGTACTGTCCACTCAACAGGGACTTTAAAAATATTGGTGGATATGTTTGACACTCTCTAGTTATTCTACACTATACTTTTCTGATGTTGCTAGTACATGTCTGCCAAGCGACTACAAATGTTTTGTTGGTACAACTTCTGCGCGGTCCACTCATGTAAAAAATTTTTTTTAATTTGAACCTATATTGAGTGACTTTGTCCCCTACATTGGCTTAAACTTTAACCGATTAAATTGCTTGCACTTTAGTACAATTTAGTGGCTCTAATTGGTCGAGTCGTCAACTGAATGTACAAATTTGTCGCAAATAAGTTGTCTGACTAGATGTCACGCGCTATAATACTCGAAATCGCTAGCATAAAAGTCACAACTGCAGTTTAAAGTTGAAGCAGAGCTGTTTTTAATCTTTTTTGGTGTATACACATTATTTGTACTAGGACAAGTGAGTGACTATGATATTGTTTTTACCGTACCGAATCAGTGGGACTCATGCGTTTCTGCTTGCAGAAACAATCTACATATTGTATATAACATACACCAAATGTGGTGAGGGACCCTGGGCGCATGAACACATAGCATACAAATTGTGTTTTTATTGCGATGTTCGGTTCTTTCGTTTTAATCCTTCAGCACTCTCGTGACGGGCATTTCGTCTTCAGTACTTTAGTGGGAAGAAATTGTCAAAACAGGCGTTAATTTTTGAATAAAAAGCTGGACATTCAAACCGAACACAATTAAAATGTAAAAAAAGGTTTTCCATTTATCCTTCACCAAACGCGGTCCCACTCAAAACTAAAAGCTTTTTATCACACAAAGAAAAGATATAATTTTGTTAAAACTTTTAGAGATGTTAACCATTCATAGTATTTAAAATTTTAAGAAAGGTTTCTCTTTTGTATTGTATACTTACTAACAAAAGGTTCCCTAAAAGGTTTAATGTCTGTAAAAAAAGAAAGAATCAGATCGGTGATTATCCCAACGTTTCAAGAACGTGGTGACCGAACCCGTGCGAACTTTGAACCCTATCACTGATGTTAACTAACATGTGCGGTTACAAATTTAAAGGGTCGCTTTAAACAAAATTCAACCACATTTTTATAATATACCAGTATATGACATTTTTACATTCCACATTATAATACCAGTGTAATGGTGGTAATAACCTATGTGGTGGTGGTTAGGTTATAAACTGTAATATTAAGTAATGTCACCGTGAAGACAAGATGTTTTAACTTCAACTCAGTTGACCACTTAATCAATCGGTTAAGGTTTAAGATGTAGAGCTCATAGTCACTTAGCATAGGTTGAAATGTGAAGATATTTTTATATGAGTGGACCGCGCTAACCGTATGAAGTGTGTGTCACCAAAATATTTCCAGTTTTCTTGTAGAGGAGGACTAGCAACATCAAAAAATATAGTACACAATATATATAATTTAAGATAGGAAAGCACAGTAGTTATATAGTAAAAACAAATTATTTAAAATGTTTCAGTTCGACGTAGTATGTGGGAATGCCTGGAAAAAGCCAATGATATCATCTTTGTATTTGGTTGGTATGACTGTCGGTACTTTATCAGGGATAATCTCTGACAAGTAAGTATTAACAACACTACTATTAGACACTATCCCATTGAATATTAATGAAAAGATAATTTTGTTATATTATTGTAAGAAAAATTAAATGACAACTAAAAGCATATGATGCTCTTAAAAAATGTATGCAGTATTTTAATCGATTTCCAAATGATACTCTTGTATTATGCCTGTTTTTTAAACAATTTTATTAACAACTTTTTAAATACTGTCGACATGTACGTTTTTAGATGCACACTGCTTTCACTGTAATTTAATCCACACAGGCTTGGGCGTCGCCCCGTCTTTTTGGCGTCTACCTTGCTTCAATTCCTGACAGTATTTTGCACAAGCTTTGCCCCAACCCTTACCACCTACTGTATTCTACTTGCCATATGCGGATTATCACATTTAATCAATTACTTGAGTGCTTTCGTAATTGGTAAGAAGATTTTTTTATATATTATAATAAACTACAGCAGATTAAAAAATTATCGCCGTTTTTTTTTGTTTTAAGCAATAGTTTTGCAAAACAGTAAATAAGGTAAACAACCTCTAGGAAACTGAAGAATAAACACTGCATTAAAATAATCCATTAACCGCAAAAAATTCCAAAAGTCTAGAAAGCCAATGTAATACACTTATTGTATAACTTGGTTTTTATTTAATATTTGCGTCATGTATTTCAGTTCCTCGTTTGCTCGGATATGATGGGTAACAAATTATTTTTATAGGTGCGGAATTTACGACTCCTAATCGACGGAATTTAATTTCAATAAGTTCATTCATATCGTTTTCTGTGGGTTATATGATTGGGCCGCTTGCAGCTTATTTTGTTCCTAACTGGCGCTGGTTGATGAGGTTACACGGATTGATTGGAATTCTGTACATTCCAATGTATTGGTAGGTTATTTTATAACCCAACACTAACTATTTTTTATGTAACTGACTCTTATTGTCGCCATAATTTTTACGGTAGAATATACAATTGATAACTGTCTATATTTGAAAAAGATTTTATAATCATTTTTATCTTCAAATGAAGAAAATCGGTTATCGTAAAGAGTTATCCAACAATTATCTGTTTTTTTTAACGCAAAAAAGGAAAAATTACAGACAGAATAAAAATGGAATTCTCATGACTATTCGCCGGAGATTCACTCCGGATGCTTATTATTGTTTTAGCAATATACATAACCCTTAACTGACACGGATACAGACAAATTTAGACAAAACAATTCAGGAGATGTAATAATTGCTGTAATGTGGCCAAATCAAAGATATTTATTTAGTAAAGTGTGTGTCTTTGTTAATGGGGATGTTACATACTTTAATTATGAGAAATAAAAGGCCTTTTAACATTAAACCACTCATTCTTAGGTTGATTCCGGAGTCACCGAGGTGGTTACTTTCACATGGCAAGCGGGAGGAGGCTATGACAATATTAGGAGAAGTTGCACGAATAAATGGGTGTAATGTTAACAAGGAAGAAATTGAAATGATTTTGGTGACTAGAATTTTGAATTTTCTTTAACAAGTTTTCAGTGGACGATTAGCTCACTTATAGCCTAATGAACTTGAATTCATGCTTGAAGAGATTTTTTTCGCAACAGATGTTTTTTTTGTAATATTTATGGGATTTTGTAGACAGCAATTCTAACTGGCTTGCCTAGTTTGTCTCTATCTTCAATTTTCCAAGTATCTAAGAGAGAATTTCCGCTACGGGAAAAAAGTTTTACACTATTCAAAAACACATAAATAGAATTAAAATTATCCAGTATAGAAATTTAAAATAATAACGTAATTTACCAAATATTATTTCTTTTTTTTTAATCTTATACCTGGGAAGGACAATTCTCTTTAAATTAAAAATATATAAAAGTATACACTAAACCCAAAAAGATATTAATCAAAATATCCCCTTTTATCTGTTTTATCTGGGTTTATCTGGCAAAGTCACAATAATATAAAAACGATTATTTTCTTTTTTACTTTTTTTTGTACATCAACATTAATACTTCTTAGAAAACATAAATATAAAGTTTTGATTGGTTACTCTGCAACCCATTAGTTTCTGCCTGAGAAAACAAATTTTACTTTGTTTTGGTTGGATACACCAAGTTTGTTTAAGCAACCCTTTCATTTCGTTCAGAAAATATAGCTATTTAGTTTGGTAATTCGGGATTCCATCAAACGTTGTATACCTTATAACAGATATACCAAGAGTGGATGGGTAACTTAGAAACGCAATTGTTTGTGCATGCAGAAACATATAACGAGGACTCAAAAGCGGTTTTAAAAATAGCGGTGGTTAACGCGTGGTTTCCGCCCTCGAGTTGTATGTTAGACTAGTTATTATCGCAGCACTAATTTTCGTAAAATGGTATTTTAATTGCAAAAAGGCAACAAAAACCAAAGTCTAAATTACATTTGTAAAATTTAACAACAGTCGAACTAATAATTTATTATTGCAATAACTTAATTATTAAAAAGGGAGAAGAACTAGACGTCACGAAAGATGAAGTCACAGAAAAGGGGTTGCTGTTTCATGTTTTGACAGTCGTTCGAAATTCAAGAACGCTTATTATGGTTTTAATCATTTCGTTTTCTTGGTAACTATACACTTTTACTACATTAGTGGTATATAATCTACCAGTCCTTTTTAAATAGAATTCATAAAAGTAAACGCAGGAAAATTATTACTTGTATAAATAATATAGAGATTACGAATCGAGCAAGATTTTTAACAATACTTTAATTACATAATAAATTTAATAAATATTTAAGTACAACACAAAATACTTAAGAACTTATTTAAGTAGAATAATATTTTGATGATACTTTGTGATTACATATATATATCGATTTATGTTAAAATATTTTCCCAAGTGTGTGGTGTGTGTAAACATGTATGTAAAGTATTTTAAACGCAGGGTGGCTATAGTAATAGTTTACTTTGGAATCTCATTGAGCGTTGATACATTGAGTGGCAATATCTTTATCAACTGCTTTCTCATGGGTCTCATTGAAATACCTGGTCTGATAGCGGCTTTCATGGGAGTGAAGTACTGTAGTAGATCTTACGCACACTCGGGATTTATGTTCCTATCTGGTTTTGCCTGTTTATTGGCTGCCCTCTTAAAAAACGGTAAGTTTTCTTTAAGTGTGGAGACAAAGTAAGTCTTTCCTTTCCCCGAACAGTTTACCTTTTATACTTGTTTTCTAAAATCCATCGTTTTAAAGTAGTCTTCAATATATAGTAAAACGTTTTTTTTTAATTCGCTAAACTTCCATGTAGTTCACCCAATTGCGACCTTGATGTTTGCCCTAATCGGAAAAACAGCGAATGCTGGAGTCTTCTATATTGTGTACGTGCATACCGCTGAGATAGTACCAACCAACGTGCGGAACGTCTATATGTGCGCAGGATCGTTCGCTGGTAGAGTGGGCTCAATACTCGCCCCATACTTCGGTTACGCGGGTAAGTGTTGTAGGTTATTTGATGTATATATATCCAGACAATGAGAACTTGATATGTGAAAATTTATATCTTTACCAGTTGAGATATTCGGATTCTTCGCTCCATATCTTACACTAAGTGTCGTGGTTATGACGTCAGCACTGATGACGTTGCTCTTTCTTCCTGACACCCATCTTAAACGACTCCCGGAGTCAGTAGAGGAAGTATTAAAGATGAAAAGGTAATTCGGTTATCTTTCATTAGACAAATTTGTGTTACCGAGGATAGAAAAAGTGAAATATTATACACGCGGTAAGGATTAAAAAACTATGGGGATGGTCAACAAGGCCGTTTTTGTATATACAATTGGCTTATGTATCAGTCGCGTAAACTATTTGGCTACACAACTGTTATCCTAAATAAGTTAATGAGCAAGATATTATATAAATTTAGCACAATTTAGACCTTCATTAGGGCCATCGAAAACACACGAAAATAAACACCATGGTGGTTTTAGTGGATATTAAATATTTTGCAATCTAATAGTTCGTTTAAGCTAACAGTAATTAAATTTATACTTATTCCCAAAAATGCTGACGAAGTATTCTGACGATAGGTTATTTTACTCATGTTTAACCCTGTGGATGAATAAATGACAATCGTCGTGCCTCCCATCTGGTTACAGCATCTTGTACTTCTTTTCAGCCTGATCTCTCGATGTTGTTCTACACAATCAACAGAAGATGTCCAAAGCCCACGTCGAGATACTGTAAAAACGCAAGAAATTTAGCAAGCTGAAGTTTCATTGGATACGTCATCGACACGATTATTATGACATCTTGTTCGATAAAGAATTCATGAATATCAGTAACACAAAAACAACGAGTACTGTTTATTAATATGAGATGCAAATTATTTAGCCTATACATGGTGCAAAATATATACCGATTACGAAGATTAACATGTATTTTAATTTTGTTAAGGTAATATTTAATAATAAGGTAAAATAAGGTAGGGCAACATTTCCTGGCCTGCAGTTTGACCACGCTGGTCTAGGATAATCATGTTTTATCACTGTGAATGGAAAAACCAAGCGGCGTTATCACGTGGGTAATCGTCCAATAGTCTCGTACCCAACATCTTACTCAAGCCTTTGCACGGTGTTAGTATAAGAAATAACTATATAGATCTATAAAAAAAACTACTGCAGCGGTGCAGTTTAACCGAAGAACAAATATTGCGCTTAAATAACAATGTCAACATAATTGTTGTGTTGTAATGTCGCTTATAATACATTGGAATTATATCTTATTCATAACTTACAAACAAACATTGCAGTGAATTACAATGTTAAACTCCGCTACGCTGTTGAGATCTTGTCAATACATTTAAGAGACTGTTTTGTCGACTAACAGTGGGAATACCTCTCTCTCGGGTTCAGATAAGTGCAGTATTTTTGGGAAGCGCTTTTGGCAGTATTTTAACTAGATCGTCATGTTGCAGTTATTTGCTCGCATGCAAAGTCCAGTATTTTCCAACCGGAATTACCCATCTTCGATAAGTATTGAGGTCAAACTTGTGATGACCAGTAAAGTTGGCGATTTAGAAGTATTGCACAAACGCCACATGTCGCATATAACGACTTGTCGAAGAGTTTTCTGGCTAATTTGAAACCTCTTTAATGGAATCTTTATTTTCTCTTTTTTTTAATCTATTTGTATACGCTTTTGTCGCGATATCCGCTGTTCTTGGAAACCGGATGTTGTAGTCTTTTGTGAAGCTTTTTGTTAAGTGCTATCAAGATCTTAACAATTGCTAGATTAAGATGAAAATGCTACAAATCGTCTCCGATTTGAACTAATGTCTGCTTAGCTTGACCTTACACGGCTATGAAAGGTTTTACGCGTGATAGGAAGGTTATCAGTCATACATTCTATTTCGAGATAACACAACCAAATATAGCTATTTTCACCGGGATTTGCACCTGTTAGTATAGGATATTCATCTTTATCCCCGTAGATGGGAAAACCAAGGGGGTTAGGCTAACACACGGGCAATCGTCAGATCACCTCGCGTCCATCGTCGGGTTACCGGAGCTATTGCGGTGTGTTGTATATGATAGACACGTTCCTTCAATTTGGTAGAACCCATTAATCCAATGGGTTCAAGCAATGTCCGTAAAATGCCTTGCCCAAGGACACAGCCGACTAGCTAGCGACCAGTTTCGCACCTTCCACCTTTCGATTGAAAGGCGACGCACTTAACCGTTAGACCAACGGGCCGGACTAAATTAATTATGGGTTCCTTTCGAATCCGAGATTTTTAGAAAGTTGAAGATGTTTAGCATGACTTAAAAAAACACAAATTATAATTAAAACTAGAGAGTAACAACCACATTTAATGAAAAATTAAAGAAGTACCCTTGTACGTAAATAGGTTACTAAACCTAAACCTCATTATGCAATATTCTTAAAAGCGGGATAAAAACTATGCTAATTACCAGCTTGTTGTAGTTTATTGGAGTCTTTACTACAACCTAGTAGTAGAAGTACTGTGTGCTGACCAGGTACAAACAATATATTTTCCCGGTCTAATGCATGTTATTACAATACTCCTACGTGTGACAACTACGTTATACCACGGGTAATTGTCATATTATACCCACAGTCGGGTCTTTGTGAATATTTGTGTTGCATATTAGATTTATTTTTTTAGATACTGCAGTCAAATGTTTATTGAATCGAAGTTGACTGAATGTCGTCTGTGTCTTTAGGCAAGGTACTTAGCAGACGTCGCCTTATAATTCTTGACTAATAATGGACTAACTAAAACAGTACAAACGTCTCTATCGTATGCTTGTTTGTTTTTATTATTGAAATCTCAATTGACCATGATTTAATATTAATAATAATCATGCACGTTGGGTATACCAACAACTTGTATGAAAAGATCAGTTGCAAAACTTTGGAAAGATCCAGCGTACCTGATAGATAATGAATAAAACGCTGACGCTGGTTGTAATTACTTAATTCGGTCGGTACTGTCATGGCAGTTGCTATTGGATAACTTGTACATGAAAAATATTCAAGGTGGCGTAAAGTTAGAAATGTTTCGACATAAAGCCTAACTGTTTCGCAACGGTCCTCATATCTCTTATTGATTTTGGAATTAAGTTACGCAATAAAAAATCGTTCAACAATCGAATTAAAAGCGAAAATATATTCAAAGACAAAAATAATCGTATATTTTTGTAGGGGTTCGTAGAAACAAGTATATACTTGTTGCCTATGCTTGGCGCTAAATCTTGTCAGACGATCCCTTCATCAGCTAATAGTCCAATATGTCTCCGATAATGCGTAATCCGTCACGGAAGGTTGATTTTATTCACCGATATATATAATTAAACACAGCAAAAGACACAGTGACTACAAATAAAACGGTTACGATGACCACGGCAAAGCAGGATCAATTCTTCTTGGGTCGATACCTTTGATGACGTAATGTAACTTGATTGCAGTTATGATCTTTAAAACTACTTGTAAGAGCCACCTTACAAGGGGCCATCACTTAACATAATGTATAAAGGGGGAGTAAGTGATAATGAAAACACGACGTACTCATAAACAATGACGATTCGTGGATTTACTTCAGATTATTCGAAACCATCATCGCCTATTGCTGTATACAAAATTAGTTATAAGAACAACATGAAGTACAAAATGGGCAATGACAAACCGCGAATTTACTACATTTTATTTAAAGAAAATACTATTTTTTTAATTGTTTTTATCATATTTAATACTTCACCATAATTTTGTACAATATTATTTAGAGAGACTTTACGCAAAGGTTGAATGTGGACTGCGCTTGGTCGGGTGGGTGACTCCAAAGTCCGATGAATGTGCTTGAAGGGACGTATTGAACTTGCAACAACATCGCGGTATAGGTGGATACGCTAATTGGGTAACCAGGGTACCAATCGCCGGAATAAGCTGGTTGTCCGAAACTGGAGATCGGTGTCATAGTCTGTAGAAAATTGGTAACATAATGTGATAAATGTCATAGTCGGTGTCATAGTCTGTAGAAAATTGGTGACATAATGTGATAAATAAATGTTAAGTAGTGTGTCCAGGAGGGTTGACAAGTTTGTTTGGTTCGCTGTATTAAAATCTGTCATATATCACTGTTGATTATTATAAAAAACGTAAATGTGTCATGTGCTTTACTGGGTGGCAGTTCTGCACTTTAGCGGTGTTGTTTTATGATTGGTCAGGCATGTAAGTGGTATTATACCGTCATACATTAAGGTTATAAATATATAATGTAATGCTTACTTTTTAGTTTTTTAAATGTATTTAGCAAATTCGCAGATATCTTGTTTAGGTTCGTTTTATGCGCCTTAAAATTATGCTTGTGTACAAATAAAGTGTTTGGACAAACCGTTGGGTTGAAGCTCATCGCAAGCCAGATATTTGAGTTTGATCCAGTTCCAAGTGTGGTAGTGAGGAAGTAGTTGTAAACTTTGTCATACGTTGTCTTATCCATGATGTCAAGTAAAGATGCACCTAATGTTGTACATGATGCTTTAGCTTGAGCTAGGGTCTGTGATTGAGGCGTGATTGGGTCAGGCATCCATATGTATTGCCCATTCAGTAGAATACCATTTCCACCTGTCAATGAAGAATTGGGAAATACGTTACCGTTTAAAATTTCGTGTACGATTTACCGTCGTGTGCTTTGTTTTTGTTAGACGCATGTGTGGTCCCTTAGTCATGGTGTTTAAATGAGTATTATGCTGAGTCAAAATGAGATAACCTCCATTTCTATGCGCGGTTGCTAAGAGCATGACCTAAGCTTCGCGCCATGTTTCTTTTAAAGCTGTGCAGTTTTATAAGAGTTGAGCAGAGCTTAGTGAAATAAAGGTGTTAAATGTGCATTTTCTTTGTTTTGATGGGAAAGAGTTGACAATGTTCGGTTGGATATAAGCTCAACATTTTTAAGTAAAAGTTTTGAGTTTAGGTTGCAGATCCAAACTTCAATTTTAAGTTGTAAAAAATCTAAGACTGTCTATGACAGAAATTTTGAGAGACAGCCCATTTTGTGAGGACAGTTTGCATTGGAGAGATGATGAGAGTAATTGGTTGAACGCCTCCTATATGTTGTTTGCGCCATTTTTAGTTGAATGGGTAATGTAAGGCAAAACTTCACTAACAAGAGTAAATCAACCAATCTTCAATGATATCCGCTTGCCATCCTACAGACTGGTCGTTTTTCTTCAGTTGAGCAAGACACAAGATGACGCCAGTAAAACCTTCGAGCATAGTCGCTTTGTAAGACAGAGATAGATCCTGATCCTAACTGTTACTTTGACGTAAAACGGTTCGGATTTTAAAGCATAACCTGAACCGGGTAAATGTCCGTTTCTTCGGATTTTTCGCATCAAGATGGAACTCACACACATTCGATTCGAGTTAGGTAATATTTTAAAATCCATATCATGATTTTACGGATGTCATACAGCATAATGAATCCAGTTTTTGTGTTTGTTAGGACTTGGGCATGAAACTGAAGTCTGAAATTGGTATTGCTTCCATATTTTGAAATGTTGGTTATGGTAAACGGAAAAAAACAAAAAGTATCTTGCATTTATAATAATGAACATCTTTCCTATTTCATAATCTTAACCCATTATTTTAAATTTGTTTTGCGTGTTCGTGGGGGAAGGGCAGTGGTGTGCGAATCCTATGGGATGGGAAGTTTAAAGGGGTTGTGTGGATTGGGTTACGGATATCAGCTATTTGTGTAAAATTGTTATGCTTTGCCTGAATCGTTGTATATATAACTTATCCTATGTAACGGTGAGAAACGAAATTTTTCCAAAGCGAAATGGCAGAAACGAAAATTTTGTTTCTGAAAAAAAATGTATTAGATCATTTTTTAGCAGTTAGGTGGCACTAGAGGTCAAACAGTAAAATAACCATATAACTTTTTTTAACTCAATAACGGTGTCTGGCCGAATGGTTAGCGCGACTGATTCGTAATTATGGACCAGCCCATGTTGGGTTCGATACTTAACCCGGTGATTATTTTTTTTATTCACATGAACCAGCCTAATTAAAATTGGTAAAACGTCACAGTGACGTCATGCAGAACATTGGCGGCGTAAGAAATCAGCTTTGTCGCGCGTTATTATGATGTCATAATTAAACTCGAATTAACAGTACAAACACCTGCCAATAGTGGTGTGAATAATGACTCCTAATGGAGTTACATTATTACTTGTGTAATCCCCACAACAGAAAGATTTTTTTGTTTGCCATACAACATTAAAAATATGGTGCTCAGTTTGTGGTCAGATGTTTATTAATTACGTGCGTCACCGAGTAGCACATAACCTAAATGTTTTATAGCAGAAAGCGGTTACTTATTTTGTCCTCAAAGTTTTGAAGAACAAATTGTACTTGCCCATGTTTTGATCAATTCACCTCTTACAAAGATTTAAAACTCTTTAACCACGAAGCATGCGATATCACATTTTACTGTCATAAAACTAACATAACAACTTTTCGTCATCGTTTCTGGAAACAAAATTTTCGTTTCTCGGGTAAAATTTTCGTTTCTTAGAAACGAAAATTGTGTTTCTTAAATGAGTTTAGGATTATTATTTCCCAAGTTCTATTATTACATAATTCGTTAAGCTGACACAATATCAACAATTTCGAGTGAAAATGATTGCATGTGCAGTTAATAAATGTAGTTGGACCTTTTAAACTAAGATAATGTATTGGTTGTATTCATTTAAATGAAACATAAATGTATAAACCCACAATATTAAAAATAATACACTGATTTGTACTTTTTACGGGCGGTAATAGAAACAAACGGGGTTAAAAGAGTGATTTAAATTCGTGTAACCTATAAACATTAAAAAAACTCGTCATAAATAATGATTTTAAGAATAACATTAGAGAAATTTTCAGGTAGATATACATGAACAAACTGTCGTAAAATAACAAAAAACGAAAACTACGTGACTAAAGATAAAATGGATGATGATAATTACTCCAAAAGTGATTACGTTAATGATTTTTAGATTTTTTGCTTTCCGAAACTCGCTTTTGTGGTGTGTAATTTAGTTAGTTCTGCTACAACATACCTTTTCTGCAATTATTGTGTTTATCCATAATAAACAACAAGTTTTGCAATACGTAGTTAAACTAAGTGGCAAGATCATCGACTTCACTCAATGATGGTTAATTCAGAACGGAAAATGAGAACTTGGTTCGCAATAAAGAAGATATTTAATTATGTTGTAAAAAAATGATGTATGTTAATTGCAGCATCACACCTAAGTTCATTAATATACTGCGAAAATTTGTCGACATTTATATATGAAAGCGCAATTTCGTTTTTGCCGATAATCATATTTTCTAACATATTTCTAACAGGTCCACTTTTTAATAATTGTGATTGAATGACAGTTGAACCAATGTCCTAAAATAGTTAATATTCATGCCTGTATTGAGAATTGCATGTTAATCTGAACAAGGGATTAATGTTTTCATATTGTTTTTTTTATTGTGTTATTGTAGTATTATGGAATCAAATAGGATCGATATAGCGAACATTTTGATAATTTGACCTTGTGTGAGTGCGTTTGTGGCGCGCGTTTGAAAACCAAACAAGATATAAGGTTTTTTTGGGGAACAAATTTAAAGGTATGTTATCTACCCATATACCAATTTTCATGTACTTACCACAACAAATCGTCGATTTAGGAATATCAAGGCTGTTTCATTTTAACCCAAAGCGAAAATACTGATAATTTGACGTAGTGTGTGTGCGTGAATGGCGCGCGTTTGAAAACCAATCAAGATATAAGGTTTATTTTTTGGAAGCAAATTTACAAGTATGTTATCTACCCATCTACCAATTTTCATTTACTTACTAAGACAAATCGTCGATTTAGGTATATCCAAGCTGTTTCATTTCAACCCAAAGCGAACATATTTATAATTTGACGTATAGTGTGGGTGCGTGAATGGCGCGCGTTTGAAAACCAAACAAGATATAAGGTTTATTTTTCGGGAGCAAGTTTATTAATGTGTTATCCACCCATCTACCAATTTTCATGTACTTACTACAATAAATCGTCGATTTAGGTATATCCAAGCTGTTTCATTTCAACCCAAACCGATCATATTGATAATTTGACGTGGTGTGGGTGCATGAATGGCGCGCGTTTTAAAACCAAACGAGATATAAGGTTTATTTTTTGGGAGCAAGTTTATAAATGTGTTATCCACCCATCTACCAATTTTCATCTACTTACTATAACAAATCGTCGATTTAGCTATATCCAAGCTGTTTCATTTCAACCCAAACCGAACATATTAATAATAATTTGACGTATAGTGTGGGTGCGTTCATGGCGTGCGTTTGAAAACCAAACAAGATATAAGGTTTATTTTATGGGAGCAAATTTATAAATGTGTTATCCACCCATCTACCAATTTTCATGTACTTACTACAATAAATCGTCGATTTAGGTATATCCAAGCTGTTTCATGTCCACCCAAAGCGAACACATTAATAATTTGACGTAGTGTGGGTGCGTGAATGGCGCGCGTTTGAAAACCAAACGAGATATAAGGTTTATTTTTTGGGAGCAAATTTATAAATGTGTTATCCACCCATCTACCAATTTTCATGTACTTACTACAAGAAATCGTCGATTTAGGTATATCCAAGCTGTTTCATGTCAACCCAAACCCAACATATTGATAATTTGACGTATAGTGTGGGTGCGTTCATGGCGTGCGTTTGAAAACCAAACAAGATATAAGGTTTATTTTTGGGAGCAAATTTATGAATGTGTTATCCACCCATCTACCAATTTCCATGTACTTACTACAACAAATCATAGATTTAGGTATATCCAAGCTGTTTCATGTCAACCCAAACCGAACATTTTGATAATTTACCGTATAGTGTGGGTGCGTGAATGGCGTGCGTTTGAAAACCAAACAAGATATAAGGTTTATTTTTAGGACCAAATTTATACATGTGTTATCCACCCATCTACCGATTTTCATGTACTTACTATAACAAATCGTCGATTTAGTTATATCCAAGCTGTTTCATTTCAAACCAAAGCGAACATATTGATAATATGACGTTTAGTGTGGCTGCGTGAATGGCGCGCGTTTGAAAACCAAACGAGATATAAGGTATATATTTTGTGAGCAAATTTAAGAGTATGTTATCCACCCATTTACCAATTTGCATCTACTAACTATAAGAAATCGTCGATTTAGGGATATCCAAGCTGTTTCATGTCAACCCAACGCGAACACATTAATAATTTGACGTAGTGTGGGTGCGTGAATGTCGCGCGTTTGAAAACCAAACAAGATATAAGGTTTATTTTTTGGGAGCAAGTTTATAAATGTGTTATCCACCCATCTACCAATTTTCATCTACTTACTACAATAAATCGTCGATTTAGGTATATCCAAGCTGTTTCATTTCAACCCAAACCGATCATATTGATAATTTGACATAGTGTGGGTGCGTGAATGGCGCGCGTTTGAAAACCAAACGAGATATAAGGTTTATTTTTTGCGAGCAAGTTTATAATATTAATGTGTTATCCACCCATCTACATATTTTCATGTACTTACTATAACACATCGTCGATTTAGCTATATCCAAGCTGTTTCATTTCAACCCAAACCGAACATATTAATAATTTGACGTATAGTGTGGGTGCGTTCATGGCGTGCGTTTGAAAACCAAACAAGATATAAGGTTTATTTTATGGGAGCAAATTTATAAATGTGTTATCCACCCATCTACCAATTTTTATGTACTTACTACAATAAATCGTCGATTTAGGTATATCCAAGCTGTTTCATGTCCACCCAAAGCGAACACATTAATAATTTGACATAGTGTGGGTGCGTGAATGGCGCGCGTTTGAAAACCAAACAAGATATAAGGTTTATTTTTTGGGAGCAAGTTTATAAATGTGTTATCTACCCATCTACCAATTTTCATCTACTTACTACAATAAATCGTCGATTTAGGTATATCCAAGCTGTTTCATTTCAACCCAAACCGATCATATTGATAATTTGACGTAGTGTGGGTGCGTGAATGGCGCGCGTTTGAAAACCAAACGAGATATAAGGTTTATTTTTTGGGAGCAAATTTATAAATGTGTTATCCACCCATCTACCAATTTCCATGTACTTACTACAATAAATCGTAGATTTAGGTATATCCAAGCTGTTTCATGTCAACTCAAACCGAACATATTGATAATTTGACGTATAGTGTGGGTGCGTTCATGGCGTGCGTTTGAAAACCAAACAAGATATAAGGTTTATTTTGTGGGAGCAAATTTACAATTAGGTTATCTACCCATCTACCAATTTTCATCTACTTACTATAAGAAATCGTCGATTTAGGTATATCCAAGCTGTTTCATGTCAACCCAAACCGAACATATTGATAATTTGACGAGGTGTGGGTGCGTTCATGGCGCGCGTTTAAAAACCAAACAAGCTATAAGGTTTATTTTTTAGGACCAAATTTATAAATGTGTTATCCACCCATCTACCGATTTTCATGTACTTACTATAACAAATCGTCGATTTAGGTATATCCAAGCTGTTTCATTTCAACCCAAAGCGAACATATTGATAATATGACGTTTAGTGTGGCTGCGTGAATGACGCGCGTTTGAAAACCAAACGAGATATAAGGTATATATTTTGTGAGCAAATTTACGACTATGTTATCTACCCATCTACCAATTTGCATCTACTAACTATAAGAAATCGTCGATTTAGGTATATCAAAGCTGTTTCATGTCAACCCAACGCGAACACATTAATAATTTGACGTAGTGTGGGTGCGTGAATGGCGCGCGTTTGAGAACCAAACAAGATATAAGGTTTATTTTTTGGGAGCAAGTTTATAAATGTGTTATCCACCCATCTACCAATTTTCATCTACTTACTACAATAAATCGTCGATTTAGGTATATCCAAGCTGTTTCATTTCAACCCAAACCGATCATATTGATAATTTGACGTAATGTGGGTGCGTGAATGGCGCGCGTTTGAAAACCAAACGAGATATAAGGTTTATTTTTTGGGAGCAAATTTATAAATGTGTTATCCACCCATCTACCAATTTCCATGTACTTACTACAATAAATCGTAGATTTAGGTATATCCAAGCTGTTTCATGTCAACTCAAACCGAACATATTGATAATTTGACGTATAGTGTGGGTGCGTTCATGGCGTGCGTTTGAATACCAAACAAGATATAAGGTTTATTTTGTGGGAGCAAATTTACAATTAGGTTATCTACCCATCTACCAATTTTCATCTACTTACTATAAGAAATCGTCGATTTAGGTATATCCAAGCTGTTTCATGTCAACCCAAACCGAACATATTGATAATTTGACGAGGTGTGGGTGCGTTCATGGCGCGCGTTTAAAAACCAAACAAGCTATAAGGTTTATTTTTAGGACCAAATTTATAAATGTGTTATCCACCCATCTACCGATTTTCATGTACTTACTATAACTAATCGTCGATTTAGGTATATCCAAGCTGTTTCATTTCAACCCAAAGCGAACATATTGATAATATGACGTTTAGTGTGGCTGCGTGAATGACGCGCGTTTGAAAACCAAACGAGATATAAGGTATATATTATGTGAGCAAATTTACGAGTATGTAATCTACCCATCCACCAATTTGCATCTACTAACTATAAGAAATCGTCGATTTAGGTATATCAAAGCTGTTTCATGTCAACCCAACGCGAACACATTAATAATTTGACGTAGTGTGGGTGCGTGAATGGCGCGCGTTTGAGAACCAAACAAGATATAAGGTTTATTTTTTGGGAGCAAGTTTATAAATGTGTTATCCACCCATCTACCAATTTTCATCTACTTACTACAATAAATCGTCGATTTAGGTATATCCAAGCTGTTTCATTTCAACCCAAACCGATCATATTGATAATTTGACGTAGTGTGGGTGCGTGAATGGCGCGCGTTTGAAAACCAAACGAGATATAAGGTTTATTTTTTGGGAGCAAGTTTATAAATGTGTTATCTACCCATCTACCAATTTGCATCTACTAACTATAAGAAATCGTCGATTTAGGTATATCCAAGCTGTTTGATGTCAACCCAACGCGAACACATTAATAATTTGACATAGTGTGGGTGCGTGAATGGCGCGCGTTTGAAAACCAAACAAGATATAAGGTTTATTTTTTGGGAGCAAGTTTATAAATGTGTTATCTACCCATCTACCAATTTTCATCTACTTACTACAATAAATCGTCGATTTAGGTATATCCAAGCTGTTTCATTTCAACCCAAACCGATCATATTGATAATTTGACGTAGTGTGGGTGCGTGAATGGCGCGCGTTTGAAAACCAAACGAGATATAAGGTTTATTTTTTGGGAGCAAATTTATAAATGTGTTATCCACCCATCTACCAATTTCCATGTACTTACTACAATAAATCGTAGATTTAGGTATATCCAAGCTGTTTCATGTCAACTCAAACCGAACATATTGATAATTTGACGTATAGTGTGGGAGCGTTCATGGCGTGCGTTTGAAAACCAGAAAAG
>CH003263.1:2142190-2214996 GCA_000149265.1 Ciona savignyi
GCCTGTTAAAGTACTAACCAGTGTGTTATTTTTAATGTTGTGGGTTCATACCCATATTTTATTTATATAAATATAGAACAAATACATTATCTTAGTATAAAAGGACCAACCACATTTATTAACCGAACACGCAATCTCTTTAATTCGAAATTGATGTGGTATTGCGTCGATCAGCTTTACGAATTATATAATCATATAATTTGATGACACGATAACCCTAAATTCATTTAAGAAACACAATTTTTGTTCCTAGAAACGAAAATTTTAGCTGAGAAACGAAAATTTCGTTTCCAGAAACAAAAATTGTGTTTCCAGAAACGAAAATTTTATTTAAAGAAGCGATAACGAATAATTTTGTTTTTATGTTAGTTTTAGGACGTTTGTTTTTTAATATATGCCTGAAACTTCTCTCTAATTTTAATCTAAATTAAAATCATTATTTATGGCTAGTTGTTTTAATGTTTATCGGTTGTACACATTTAAATCACTCTTTAATCCCGTTTGTTTTTTAATACCGCCCGAGAAAAGTACTAACCAGTGTGTTATTTTGTTTTGGGTTTATACCTTTTATTTTGTTTATATAATTATAGAACAATAACATTATCTTAGTATAAACGGTCCAACTACATTTATTAACTGCACACGCAATCTTTTTAACTAGAATTTGGAAATCATAAGATTTGGTAAAATGATAACCCTAAATTTATTTAGAAATATAATTTTTGTTTCTAGAAACGAAAATTTTTAGCCCAGAAACGAAAATTTCGTTTCCAGAAACAAAAATTTCGATTATAAAAGTTATAACGAAAAGTTTCGGTTTTATGTTTGTTTTAAGAAATTTTGTTTATTATATACCTGACACTTTTATTTACTGTTAATCTAAACTGAAATCAATATTTATGTCGAGTTGTTTTATTGTTTATCGGTTGCACACATTTAAATCACTCTTAAATTACATTTGTTTCTATAACCGCCTGTAAAAAGTACTAATCAGTGTGTTATTATTAATATTGTAGTTAATATTTTTATTTTTTTATTCAAACGAATAGAACAATAACATTCGGATCATTAGCTTAATTTAAAAGGTCCAATTACATTTATTAACTGCACATGCAATCTCTTTCACCCGAAATTCTTGTGATATTGCGTCAGCTTAACTAATCATATAATCATACAACTTTGAAAAAGGATAACCCTAAATTTATTTAAGAAGCACAATTTTCGTTTCTAGAAACGAAAATTTTAGCCGAGAAACGAAAATTTCGTTTCCAGAAACGAAAATTTTGTTTCCAGAAACGAAAATTTTGTTTATAGAAGATATAACGAAAAGTTTCGTTTTTATGTTAGTTTTATGACGTTTGTGTATTAATATATGCCTGACACTTCTCTCTAATGTTAATCTAAATTAAAATCATATTTATGGCTAGTGTTTATCGGTTGCACATATTTAAATTACTCTTTAATCCCTTTTGATTCTATTACCGCCCGTGAAAAGTACTAAACAGTGTGTTATTTTTAATGTTGTGGGTTTATACCTTTATTTTTTATGGATGTGAAAAAAATATTTACATTATCTTAGTTTAAAGGGTCCAATTACATTTATTAACTGCACACGTAATCCTTTTCACTCGAGGTTGTTATGGTATTGCGTCAGCTTAACAAATCATATAATCATAGACCTTGGGAAAATGATAACCCTAAATTCATTAAAGAGGCAAAATTTTTGTTTCTGGAAAAGAAAATTTTAGCCGAGAAACGAAAATTTTGTTTCCAGAAACGAAAATTTTGATACTTGACGCGATAGCGAAAAGTTTCGATTTTATGTTAGTTTTACGACATTTTGTTTGTTAATATATACCTGACACTTTAATTTACTGTTAATCTAATCTAAAATCAATATTTATGTCGAGTTGTTTTAATGTTTATCGGTTGCACACATTTAAATCACTCTTTTATCACATTTGTTTCTATTACCGCCTGTAAAAAGTACTAATCAGTGTGTTATTATTAATATTGTACTTAATATTTTTATTTTTTTTCTTCAAATGAATAGAACAATAACATTCGGATCAATATCTTAATTTAAAAGGTTCAACTACATTTATTAACTGCATATGTAATCTCTTTCACCCGAAATTCTTGTGATATTGCGTCAGCTTAACTAATCATATAATCACAGAAATTCAGAAAAGGATAGCCGTAAATGTATTTAGAAAACACAATTCTCGTTTTTAGAAACGAAAAAATGTTAGTTTTACGACGTTTGTTTATTAATATATGCCTGACACTTCTCTCTAATGTTAATCTAAATTAAAATAACATTTATGGCTAGTGTTTATCGGTTGCACACATTTAAATTACTCTTAAATCCCGTTTGTTTCTAATACCGCCCGTGAAAAGTACTAACCAGTGTGATATTTTTAAAGTTTTTGGTTTATACCTTTATTTTTATTTATATAATTATAGAACCAATACATTATCTTAGTTTAAAAGGTCCAACACCATTTATTAACTGCACATCCACGCAATCTCTATAACTCGATTTTTTGTGGTAATTTTGTGGGAAAATTATAACCTAGAATTTATTTATAATACACAATTTTTGTTTGTAGAAACGAAAATTTTAGCCGAGAAACGAAAATTTTGTTTCGAGAAACGAAAATTTTGTTTCCAGAAAAGAAAATTTTGATTCTTGAGGCGATAGCGAAAAGTTTTGATTTTATGTTAGTTTTACGACAGTTTGTTTATTAATATTTACCTGACACTTGTCATCAATGTTAATCTAAATTATATTTAATATTGCGACCAGTTTTCATATTTATCGGTGGCACATATTTAAATCAATCTTTAATCCCTTTTGATTCTATTATCGCCATGGAAAAGTACTAACCAGTGTGTTATTTTTAATGTTGTGGGTTTATACCTTTATTTTTTATGGATGTGAAAATATATATACATTATCTTAGTTTAAAAGGTCCAACCACATTTATTAACTACACACAAAATCTCTGTTACTCGAAATTGTTTTGGTATTGCGTCAGCTTAACAAATCATATGATCATAGAACTTCGGAAAATGATAACCCTAAATTATTAAAGAAGCAAAATTTTCGTTTCTGGAAACGAAAATTTTGACCGAGAAACGAAAATTTTGTTTCCAGAAACGAAACTTTTGCTTCCACAAACGAAAATTGTGTTTCCAGAAACGAAAATCTTGATTCTTGAAGCGATAGCGAAAAGTTTCGATTTTATGTTAGTTTTACGACAGTTTGTTGATTAATATTTACCTGACACTTGTCTCCAAAGTTAATCTAAATTATATTCATTATTTATTGCAAACAGTTTTCATATTTATCGGTTGCACATATTTAAATCCCTCATTAATCACTTTTGATTCTATTACCGCCCATGAAAAGTACTAACCAGTGTGTTATTTTTAATGTTGTGGGTTTATACCTTTATTTTTTGAGAATGTGAAAAAAATATATACTTTATCTTAGTTCAAAAGGTCCAATTACATTTATTAACTGCACACACAATCTCTGCTACTCAAAATTGTTGTGGTTTTGCGTCAGCTTAACAAATCATATAACTTGGGAAAATGATAACCCTAAATTCATTAAAGAAGCAAAATTTTTGTTTCTGGAAACGAAAATTATAGCCGAGAAACGAAAATTTTGTTTCCAGAAACGAAAATTTTGTTTCCAGAAACGAAAATTTTGTTTCCAGAAACGAAAATTTTGATTCTTGACGGGATGCGAAAAGTTTCGTTTTTATGTTAGTATTATGGCATTTTGTATATTAATGTATATATCTGGCAATTCTCTCTAATGTTAATCTAAATTCAAATCAATAATTTTGGCTAGTTGTTTTAATGTTTATCGGTTGCACACATTTAAATCAATCTTTAATCCCGTTTGTTTGTATTGCTGTCCCGTGAAAAGTACTAACTAGTGTGTTAATATTAATGTCGTGGGTTTATACCTTTTTTTATTGATATACCAAAAATAAATACACTGTCTTAGTTTAAAAGGCCCAACTACATTTCTTAACTGCACACCCAATCCCTTTAACTCGAAATTGTTGTGGTATTGCGTCAGCTTAACTAATTATATTATCATAGAGTTTGGAAAATTAATAACCCAAAATTCATTAAAGAATCAAAATTTTTGTTTCTAGAAACGAAAATTTTAGCCGAGAAACGAAAATTTTGTTTCCAGAAACGAAAATTTTGCTTCCAGAAACGAAAATTGTGATTCTTGAAGCGATAGCGAAAAGTTTCTTTTTTTATGTTAGTTTTACGGATTTTTGTTTATTAATGTATACCGGAAACTTCTCTTTAATGTTAATCTAAATTAAAATCAATATTTATGGCTAGTTATTTTAATGTTTATCGGTTGCACACACTTAAATCAATCCTTAACACCGTTTGTTTGTATTCGTCGTCCGTGAAAGGTACTAACCAGAGTGTGTTTTTCAATGTTGTGGGATTTTACATTTTTTTATTTAAATGATTAGAACCAATACATTATCTTAATATAAAAGGTCTACATTTATTAACTGCACACGAAATCTCTTCCACATGAATTCGTTGTGGTATTGCGTCAGCTTAACTAATTATATAATCATAGAACTTGGGAAAATAATAACCCTAAATTCATTTAAGAAGCAAAATTTTTGTTTCTATAAACGAAAATTTTAGCCGAGAAACAAAAATTTTGTTTCCAGAAACGAAAATTTTGTTTCCGAAAACGAAAATTTTGATTCTAGAAGCCATAGTGAAAATTTTCGTATTTAGGTTAGTTTTACGGCATTTTTTTTATTAATATATACCTGACACTAGTCTCCAATGTTAATCTAAACTAAAATCATTTTGGCGAGTTGTTTTCATATTTATTGATTTCACACATTTAAATCACTCTTTAATCCCACTTGTTTTTATTACCTACCGTGAAATGTACTAATCAGTGTGTTATTTTTAATATTGTAGGTTAATACATTTATTATTTATTTAAATGAATAGCAAATACAGTATTGTGCATGTGCTTAAGCTGTACTTAATGTCTTTTGATAGTCCGGGATACTTAGTTTAACCAAAAGGTATTTTTAGAAACGAATATTTTGTTTTTAGAAACAAATTTCCCGAGGTATCGTATTTTGTGCGCACCGTCATCATCTAGTGGTAGAAACGAAAATATAGAAACAAAATTTATGTTTCTAAAAAATATTTTTGTTTCCAGAAACAAAAATCGCAAATTAGAAACGAAAATCGCCTTTTAGAAACGAAATGAGAAACGAAAATTTGTAAATGCATGCAAAAGGATAGGCGCTACCGTTCCTTTTGATGCGGTTTATTTCAATTTGTAAACAAGTTATTAATAAAAATAATCGGTAAAATAGGCGATTGTAATTTGATAATTAATAATATATTTTACTAAATAACTTTTATAATGATTATTTGTAGACAATAACCCTTGAAATTGTTGCTTTCCATTCCGTTATGTTGCTGTTGTTAAAAACATTACTAAAATAAAATACAAAAATCTTATGTTTTCTAATAATTACTTCAGAGTTAGAGCCAGTGTAAGGAGGGCTTCCCGCCAAAAATTTGGTAACGTTTGTTGTAGCCTACTCGTTAAAACCCACGTGCTGTGTCGGAACACCTTAGCAATCTTTCCCTTTACCCTTGTTAGCAGTAGAGTCTATAGATCCCCAGAATATGAAACAAATACTTGACTCTACAGTTTGTAAGCGTTGAGGTAATTCGAGCGGACTGCATGGAATCATACTATAAGTGGGCTCTTTTGTGCACAATATTAACCATCACGTAAATGTTTATATTACATGAAACTTCACTAACCTGAGTAAAACTGCCAATCCACAAACAAATCCTCTTGCCAGCCTGTAGACTGGTCTGTTCGTTCTAGTTCAACGTTGAACCCATGGGAAAATTCTTTGATCACTGTCAACTTGAATTTGTGTGGCAAAGATGGATCTTGGGTTCTTACTGTTGCGCTGACAGAAAATGGTACCGAATTCAAGCATAACTTATATGGGACGAATGCATTTTTCTTCGGAGAATACGACACGACACTTAGCTCGGTGGTTCCTTTCTGTAAGGTTGGCAGCTCTGAAATGTTAAAGGGTTCAGAAGCGACAAAACAAAAATCAATTAAAAATCTTTACCTGATACAACAATGTCTAGGCCACACGCAATATACAACATAACGACATATTTCATAATCATCTTTAAAAGTTTAAAATGATCTATACAAACACAAGATGATGAAATGATTACAATGTAGATCACGGGTTCTCTAAATTCCGATTGCGACCCCTGTATGACAAATGTATATAACCAGTGATGGGATTTAAAATTTTAAGAACAGTTTCTCTTTTGCATCGTACTTACTAATAACAGGTTTCCCAAAAGGTCTTATGTCTAAAAAAGCAAGAATCGGATCGGTGATTATACCGACGTTCCAAGAACGGGTTTGACCGAACCTATGCGAAACTCTTGAATCCCATCACTGTATATAACACTCCGCCGATAAGAGAGCCTTGGTACGTTTTTACACAGAAAAATTTCGCAAACTACATGGTCCGGCCATGTCACGGAATGGTTAACGCGACCGATCGTATACCAATTATTTAAAAAATCGGCCTTAGTGATGAGCCCAACATGGGTTCAAAATTTATCAGGACAAAAATAATCGTAAAAAATGACATGACAATATAGGTATGCTGAACTCCACGTGGGAAGTGTTGTCTATCTATAGGCATTTGTTATAGTATAGGCTACGTTTCCCGGGGAGATGTGATAAGACATAGGTCTGTACTACACCATAAAAATACCAAATCTGTAAACTTGGTTTGAACTAATGTGTCCTTATCTTAGTTAAATATCCATCGAACCTCCCACACATAGAACAGCGTGTTCCGTGGTTATTTTATTTACTCCTGTTGACAAAATTTTCTAAATAATAAAATAATACAAAAATTAAAAAGAACTTGTAAAAACCTCAATGATCTATAAATAAAGTCACGCGGTTTCGATTGGAATTAAATACAACCTGACTGCACAACAATTAATATATAAAACAATCTGTTTGGCGCGTTCAGTAAAAATGACATTTTTTGCGCAAGTTACATTCGGCGAAATAAAGCAACAAATGTTGTTTACAAAGTTCGCAAAAAAAACGTATATGTGTTAACCACCCACACCTCCTGCCTATTAAAACCAACCTCAACCGAGTATTACCAAATTACTATAATACTTTAAAAAGTACCCCAGCATACTTTTATTTAAGGCATGATTGGGGTGGATATAATGACTTCTAACCTAGCCAGTCATATACCCTATCCGACAATATAATCAGTTTAATTCAAAATTAAACTATAAGTTTAAGTTACAACGTGGAAAATTGCAACATATATTTTATTTCTCGGAGGTTTGTTAGATTTTTATGTTTCATCGAATATATCGCCCTGCAGAACACTGAGTCGGAAAATGGCTATATGATGGCTGCTAAAAAGAAACTTCGGTTGGGGAAAATAATTAATATTATCCTGTGGTCCACTTAATACTATGCAGTAACTCGGCTATCACTTACACAACTTTTGTAACACTATCTTCCGTATGAAGAACTTTTCCAAAAAAACTTAATAAATAAAAACTATACACTTAAATGAACAGTTTGTACATTCTCACCTTTAAAGATAAACAAACACATCGCGTCGCGAAAGATGCAGATTTTCAGATAATGACGTGTGTATCCGCCTAATTTCGACGAAGTGAAACGACCAAACAAACTGTAATTTATGTTAATTTTAATTTACTAAAATTAATTGGAATTTTGTCAACAAAAGGAAAAAGAAATCACTGAACTAGGTGCTTAATGTGTAAGAAGTTATATAATTTATTATTGACCCCCAAAAAAGTATTATTAAGTCATACAGGTGCGTTTCGTTCGCACTCCATTCACAATCTAACCACACGACGAGTGTTTAACTTAGTAAAGAAATTTCGTATGATCGGGGTAACGTTGGTTTGAATAGTAAGTAGCCTAGAGGAGTTAGTAGATACCAATGACTTCCCGGAAAGTATATAATGGAGCGCATGCTTATAAACATACTGCAGCACATGCTTATAAAGTGTTTTGCTAGTAGCAATGGTGGTGATTCCCCAATGTTTGTTTGGTTGAAAGCAGCATGTGCTATCGGCGTCGGTGTTCTCGTTTAGCTGTATAGTTTTGTAAAAGTGGAGCAGTGCTTTTTAAAATAAAGGTGTTGATTGTACATCTGCCAGCTGTTTTGTTGGGAAAAAGTTGCCGATGTACGAAGGGGTATGGGCTCAAAATTTGCAATTTGTGGAGGGTTTTAAGTTTAGGTTGCAGATCCAAGCTTTAATTTTAAATTGTGAAAAAAATGTAAGACTTTCTATATGTCAGGATTTTGAGTGGCAGCTGTTTTTGTGAGGTCAGTTTGAATTGGATAGATAGGGAGAATAATTAGTTGAACGCCTTCCTTAACATTGATTAATTTTTTTTACTGTACGGGTTTAACGTTGAACTAAAACGAATATACCAGTCTGCAGGCTGGCAAGAGGACTTTGTTTGTGGATTGGCTGTTTTACTTAAGTTAGTAAAGTTTTATTACCTTTTTAAAGTAACAATTACGTAGTGAGTTTAATATTGTGCACAAAACAATTCACAAAACCGCACACAACACAAGTAAACACGCAATCGTTTAATTAGCGCAATCCACATAAATCACAGGCTTAACCTATCATGTTTTGTGAATTCTGTGATGATAAGCTTAACCGTTAAGCAGATAAAGTGAAAAAATGGGCAATCTTGTTGTAATTTTATATAAGCGTCGTGCACATAGTCGTGTTAGTAATAATCGTTTATCCGCCGTTCCTGTTTGTTTGACCCAAGCTGCAGTTATTAGTTGTGATACACTTGCTTTCCGGTTTAAAGGAGGTTGATGACTGTTTTGTATATTATTGCGATTATACTGTGTTTTCTTTCTGTTTTTTTACACATGACAGTTAATTACAATAACTAGTGAACACAACAATTTTAATTGATTGTATTTAAGTAGGAATAAGGTAAAATAGGTTAGGGCAACATTTCCTAGCATGCAGTTGGACCACGCTAGGTCTAGGATAATCATGTTTTATCTTTGTATAAATGTAAAAAGCCAAGCGGCGTTATCACGTGGGTAATCGTCCAATAATCTCGTACCCAACATCTTCTTTAAGCCTTTGCACTGTGTTAGTATAAGAATTAAATCATGGATCTATAATAAAACTACTGCAGCGGTGCAGTTAAAACAAGAAACAAATATTGCGCTTAAATAACAATGTCAACATAATTGTTGTGTTGTAATGTCGCTTATAATACATTGGAATTATATCTTATTCATAACTTACAAACAAACATTGCAGTGAATTACAATGTTAAACTTGGGTTATGTCTACATATCGTGTACAAACTAAAAGGATACGCTTATTCACAGAAACCTAGTAGTATAGAAAATGTATGTTTTTAAATTTGATTAGAGTCCCGTTGAATTAAAAAGTATTATCTTTTTCTGGAAACGAAATTTTCGTTTCTCGGCTAAAATTTTCGCTTCTAGAAACAAAAATTGTATTTTTTAAATGAATTATGGTTTATCATTTTCCCAAATTCTATGATTATATGATTTGTTATATTGATGCTAATACCAAAAAAATTCGAGTTAAAGAGATTGCCTGTGCAGTTAATAAATGTAGTTGGACCTTTAATACTAAGATAATGTATTTGTTCTATAATTATATAAATAAAAATAAAGGTATAAACCCAAGACATTGAAAATAACGCACTGGTTAGTACTTTTCACGGGCGGTATTAAAAACAAAAGGGTTTGGAGGATGTTTTAACTGTGTGCAGTCGATAAACAATAAAACAACTAGCCATAAATTATTATTTTAATTTAGATTAACATTAGAGAGAAGTGTCAGGTAAATATACATGAAAGACCTTATAGGTTAAAATAACATAAAAACGAAATTGTCGTTAACGCTTCTTGAAACAAATTTTTGTTTCTGGAAACGAAATTTTTGTTTCCCGGCTAAAATTTTCGTTTCAAGAAACACAAATTGTATTTCTTAAATGAATTGTGGGTTATCATTTTCCCAAATTCTATTATTATATGATTTGTTATGCTGGCGCTATAATACAACAAAAAATTGAGTGAAAAAGATTGTGTTTGCAGTTAATAAATGTAGTTGGACCTTTTATACTAAGATAATGTATTTGTTTTATAATTATTTAAATAAAAATAGAGGTATAAACCGACAACATTAAAAATAACACACTGGTTTGTACTTTTTACGGTCGGTATTTAAAACAAACGGGATTAAAAAGTGATTTAAATATGTGCAACCGATACAAATTGAAACAACCAGGCATAAATAATGATTTTAAATTAAATTGGCACTAGAGAGAAGTGTCAGGTAAATATACATGAACAAACTGTGGTAAAAATAACCTAAAAACGAAACGTTTTCGTTATCGCTTCTAGATACAAAATTTTTCGTTTCCGGAAACAAGAAATTTTCGTTTCTGAAAACACAATTTTCGTTTCTGGAAACGAAACTTTCGTTTCTCGGCTAAAATTTTCGTTTCTAGAAACAAAAGTTGTGTTTCTTAAATAAATTTAGAGTTATCATTTAACCAAATTCTATGTTTATATGATTCGTTAAGCTGACGCAATATCACATCAATTTCGAATTAAAGAGATTGCGTGTTCGGTTAATAAATGTAGTTTGACCTTTTGTACTAGGATAATGTATTTGTTCTATATTTATATAAAAAATAAGGATATAAACCCTCCACATTAAGAATAACACACTGGTTAGTCCTTAAACGGGCGGTATTAGAAACAAACGGGATTACACCCTTTAACTGCCGCTGTCGACATAAATGGAAAAGTATACTGCCGATTTTGATCAGTGAGATGGCGCTGGAGAGCTGAATAATTTCTGCGTTTACCAATATAAGATGATATATAGGTTTGCATTTGAAATTTTTTAGTTATTTAAGTTTTAAAAAACGTATAAATATATGTGTGGTTTTGGTTGTTTTAATTAGTTTAATTACTGTTTTAGTCCCCGATTAGTTTTCAACTATTGTCGTCATGGTTCGCTTGTTTTGTTTGAAAACAATCCATTCGTTTTTCGCTTGTACATTTTGGATTAGGCCATTTTTTAAACTTTTGGAGGGTAAAAACAGATATTCTGGTGTAGAAGCTGCCCTTTTGTTGGCTGATAGTGATTCTGGAAGCAGTTGTGCTTCATTTTCAAGTAGTTCTAGCAATGAAGAACCTTTTTGAAGATGTTTTGCATCAGTTTTGTTTTCCTGTGGCCATGTGTTTGGGTTTCATTGGGCAAAAGTAAAAAAAAAAATTGATTTGCGTTTTACGGTGTCATCAGTCAAGTTGTGAGGTCATCACAAAATAAGTAGTACAAAAATGGTCCAAAGATAATCATAAACAACTTTTCTACATACTGTTTTGTTTGTAAATGAGAAAAAAAGATAGTTTTTGTTGATCTAAATAGAAACACATGACGTCATTGCACAATGCATGACGTCATCAAAATTTTACTAATGTAAAAAAAAAAATTATTACTGAACAACTTTTCTGTTGATTATATCATGCTTACATCAATAGTTTTTTGTACAGAAGCTTCTAACCTAAGGCAACTTAGCCGAAAAATGACCGAAAAAACAGCCGGCAGTTAAAGGGTTAAAGAGTAATTTAAATGTGTGCAACCGATAAACATTAAAACAACTAGCCATAAATATGATTTTAATTTAGATTAACATTAGAGAGAAGTGTCAGGTAAATATAAATAAACAAAATGTCATAAAATTAACATAAAATCGAAACTTTTCGCGTATAGCTCCTAGAAACAAAATTTTCGTCTCTCGGATAAAATTTTCGTTTCTAAAAACAAAAATTGTGTTTCTTAAATAAATTTAGGGTTGTCATTTTACCAAATTCTATGAATATATAATTCCTTAAGCTGACGCAATATCACATCAATTTCCAATTAAAGAAATATCGTGTTCGGTTAATAAATGTAGTTGAACTTTTTATACTAAGATAATGTATTTGTTCTATTTATTTAAATAAATTATAAATAAATTAACCTACAATATTGAAAATAACACACTTTATGAAAATAACACACTTACTTTTTACGGGCGGTAATAGAAACAAATATGATTAAAGCGTGATTTAAATGTGAGCAACCGATAAAAACTGAAACACCTAGCCAATAAATAATGATTTTAATTTGGATTGACATTAGAGAGGTGTCAGGTATATATTTAATTTGGATTGACATTAGAGAAGTGTCAGGTATATATTAATAAACAAAATGTCGTAAAATAACATAAAAAGTAAACTTTTCGTTAACGCTTCTAGAAACAAAATTTTCGTTTCGGGAAACGAAATTTTCGTTTCTAGAAACAAAAATTGTGTTTCTTAAATGAATTTTGGGTTATCATTTTCCCAAATTCTATGATTATACGATTCGTTAAACTAACGCAAATACCACAACAATTTCGAATTATAGAGATTCCATGTGCAGTTAATAAATGTAGTTGGACCTCTTATACTAAGATAATGTATTTGTTTTATAATTATATAAATATAATTAAAGGGTAAAACCCACAACATTTAAAATAACACACTGGTTAGTACTTTTTACGGGCAGCAATAGAAACAAACGGAATTAAAGAGTGAATTAAATCTGTGCAACCGATAAAAATTGAAAACACTAGCCATCAATAATGTTTTGAATTTAGATTGACATTAGAGAGAAGTGTCAGGTATATATTAATAAACAAAATGTCGCAAAACTAACATAAAAACGAAACTTTTCACACGAAAATAAACACCATGGTGGTTTTAGTAGATACTAAATATTTTGCAATCTAATGGTTCGTTTAAGCTCACAGTCATTAAATTGATATTTATACCCAGAAATGCTGACGAAGTTTTCTGACGATAGGTTATTTTACTCATGTTTAACCCTGTGGATGAATAAATGACAATCGTCAGACTACTTTGAGCTCGTGCCTCCCATCTGGTTACAGCACCTTGTACTTCTTTTCAGCCTGATCTCTCGATGTTGTTCTACACAATCCACAGAAGATGTCCAAAGCCCACAGCTAGCTGAAGTCTCATTGGATACGTCAACGACACAAATATTATGACATCTTGTTCGATAAGGAATTCATGAAAATCAGTAACACAAAAACAACGAATACTGCTAATTAATATGAAATGTAAATAATTTAGTCTATACATGGTGCAAAAATATATACCGATTACGAAGATTAACATGTATTTTAATTTTGTCGAGGAAATAGAAAGTAGGAATAAGGTAAAATAGGGTAGGGCAACATTTCCTGACATGCAGTTGAACCACGCTGGTCTAGGATAATCATGTTTTATCTTTGTATAAATGTAAAAATCGAAGCGGCGTTATCACGTGAGTAATCGTCTTTTTTTCTTCTATATGTATACGCTTTTGTCGCGATATCCGCTGTTCTTGGAAACCGGGTGTGTACTCTGTAGTAAAGCTTTTTGTTAAGTGCTATCAAGATCTTAACAATTGCTAGACTAAAATAAAAATGCCACAAATCGTCTCTAATTTGAACTAATGTCGCCTCCTTGGCTTGACATTACTATGAATGGTTTTAAGCGTGATAGTAAGGTTATCAGTCATACATTCTAAAACGAGATAACACAACCAAAAAGAGCTATTTTCACTGGGATTCGCACCTGTTAATTATGGGTTCATTTTGAATCCGAGATTTTAAGAAAGTTAAAGATGTTTAGCATGACTTAGAAAACACAATTTTAATTAAAACTGGAGAGTATAAAAACTATGCAAATTACTAGCTTGCTGTAGTTTATTGAAGTCTTTACTACAACCTAGTACGAGGTGTACTGTGTGCTGACCAGGTACCAACCCAACAGTATATTTGCACGGACTAATACAATGTTATTACAATACTCCTACGTGTTACAACTACGTTATACCACGGGTAATTGTCATATTATACTCACAGTCGCGTCTTTGTGAATATTTTTCGTTGCATATTACATTTATTTTCTTAGATACTGCAGTCCAATGTTTGTTGAATCGAAGTTGACTGAATGTCGTCTGTGTCTTTGGGGTAGGTACTTAGCAGACGTCGCCTTATAATTCTTGACTAATAATGGACTAACTTCAACAGTATAAACGTCTCTATCGTATGCTGGTTTGTTTTTACTATTGAAATCTCAATTGACCATGATTTAATATTAAAGCTAACTGTTAAATGTATCGACATAAAGTTAACTGTTTCGAAACGGTCCTCACATCTCTTATTGATTAAACATTTGAATTAAGTTACATAATAAAAATCGTACAACAATCAAAGAAAAGGCGAAAATATATTCAAACACAATAATAATGGTATATTTTTGTAGGGGAACATAAAAACAAGTATATACTTGTTGCTTATGCTTGGCGCTAAATCTTGTCAGACGATTCCTTCATCAGCTAATAGTCCAATATAACCCCGATAATGCGTAATCCGTCACGGAAGGGTTGATTTTATTCACCGATATATATAAACACAGCAGAACACACAGGAACTATGAATAAAACGCATACGATGACCACGGCAAAACAGGAACAATTCTTCTTGGGTTGATACCTTTGATGACGTAATGTAACTTGATTGCATTTATGATCTTTAAAACTACTTGTTTATATCATCTACGATCTCTCTCCAAAGAGGCCATCACTTAACATAATGTATAAAGGGGTAGTAAGTCAATTAATGAAAACATGACGTACTCAATAAACAACGACGATTCGTGGATTTACTTCAGATTATTTGAAACCATCATCGCCTATTGCTCTTTACAGTGTGTGGAAAATAAGTAATAGCAACAACATGCAGTACAAAATGGGCAAAGACCAACCGCGAATTTTCTACATTTTATTTTTAATTTTTCAGGAAATACTTGTTTTCATGATTATGGGTCCCAATTGAAAAATTGGGACACATATTGTTTTTGTCCGTTTTTTTTTCGTTTTTTTCGTCAAAGGTTTGACAGGCATGGCATGTCGCCCCGACATCTACCAGAAGGAATATTGGAATCGTAATGAAACTTTTTCATTCGTTAGACAACATGGTTTAGATATGTAGTAACCAAAATTTTGGGTGATAAATTCAGGGCAATTCCCCTGGGAGGTTAAAAAACAAAACGGTATTTTTTATGAAAAATTTAGCTTTTTGTTGCATAGAGCTTGAACGGCTACTCCAATTTTAATCAGATTTGGTCAAATGTAAGTGCATTAGGCACTGATTTAACATTTGGAAAAAAATATAAAAATTACATAGGAAAACACCCTAAAATAAGATTTTTTTCTCAAATCATGATTGTGACAAGTATGCCATGTCGCCCCGACATCTACCAAAAGAAGTAATAAAATCGCAATTAAAATTGGACATTTGTTAGACAACATGGTCTAAATATCCAGAAACCAAAAATTTGGGGTAATGAATCTAGGGGAATTCCCCTCAGACGCTAAAAACCAAAACGTTTTTTTTTTCTAATAAATTTGATTTTGTGGCCATAGCGTTTGAACGGCTGCTCTAATTTTATTAAAATTCGGTAAAATGTTAAAACATTAGACACTCTGTGCCAATTAAAAAAAAGAAAACTTTTACTTAGGTTAATTTCCATGAAAACGAAAGTATGTTCCTTGAATTATGATTGTCGACAGGCGTGCCGACAAATCAGATTAAAACTTTAAGAATTGTTACATAACATGACTCACTTTGTAAAACAGAAACTTATCTACTAAACCCAAGGGAATTGCCTGAAACAATAAAAAAACTAAATCGGGCTGTTTTTGGAATTTAGCTTTATCTTCACTTCAGCGATTAAAAAGGCTATAATTTAAAACATTTTTGTAAATTTAAGACTTTTATTCTTTATTTAACTAAACATGGAAAATAAGTTTGGTATGTTAACTATGGGACCCATGCGTTTATGCTTGCAGAAACAAAAACTACATAGTCAGTGCATAAAATACAAATTGTGGTTAGGGACCCTGTAGCCTGTAGCATGAATATAGGCTATACAACATGTGTTTTACAAATAGTGGTGGTTAAACACGTGGTTGACACTCTCTAGTTGTTTTTATCATATTAATACTTGCCATAATTTTGTACAATATTATTTAGATAGACTTTACGCAAATATTAAATGTGGACTGCGCTTGGTCGGGTGGGTGACTCCAAAGTCCGATGAATGTGCTTGAAGGGACGTATTGAACTAGCAACAACATCCCGGTATAGGTGGATACGTTACTCGGGTAACCGGGGTACCAATCGCCGGAATAAGCTGGTTGTCCGAAACTGGAGATCGGTGTCTTAGTCTGTAGAAAATTGGTGGCATAATGTGAATCTACGATGAATAAATGTTAAAGTAGTGTGTCCAGGAGGGTTGACAAAGTTTGTTTGGTTCGCTGTATTAAAATCTGTCATATAGCACTGTTGATTATAATAAAAGCGTAAATGTCTTAAATGTGCTTTAATGGATGGGCAGTTCTGCTATTTAGCGACTTTGTTTTATCATTGGCCAGGAATGTAAGTGGTATTATAACGTCATACATTACATTTCAGTTTCTAAACGTATTCAGCAAATTCGCAGATATCCTGTTTGGTCCGTTTTAAGCGTATTGAAATTCCGCTTGTGTATAAAAAAAGTGTTTTACAAACCGTTGGGTTAAAGGTCATCGCAAGCCAGATATTTGAGTAGGATCCAGTTCCAAGTGTGGTAGTGACGAAGTAGTGGTAAACTTTGTCATACGTTGTCTTATCCATGATGTCAAGTAAAGATGCACCTAATGCTGTACATGATACTTTAGCTTGAGCTAGGGTCTGTGATTGAGGCGTGATTGGGTCAGGCATCCACACGTATTGTCCATTCAGTAGAATACCATTTCCACCTGTCAATGAAGAATTGGGAAATACGTTACCGTTTAAAATTTCGTGTACGATTTACTGTCGTGTGCTTTGTTTTAGTTAGACGCATGTGTGGTCCCTTATGGTGTTTAAATGAGTATTATGCTGAGTCAAAATGAGATAACCTCCATTTCTATGCGCGGTTGCTAAGAGCATGACCTAAGCTTCGCGCCATGTTTCTCTTAAAGCTGTGCAGTTTTATAAGAGTTAAGCAGAGCTTAGTGAAATAAAGGTGTTAAATGTGCATTTTCTTTGTTTTGATGGGAAAGAGTTGCCAATGTTCGGTTGGATATAAGCTCAACATTTTTAAGTAAAAGTTTTGAGTTTAGGTTGCAGATACAAACTTTAATTTTAAGTTGTAAAAAATCTAAGACTGTCTATGACAGAAATTTTGAGAGACAGCCCATTTTGTGAGGACAGTTTGTGTAAGATTTATCGTCGCAATTATTGTTTATATTATATCTATGTCACTAGGGAATAAGATCGGTATTGTATTCCCTTTTTTCCCACAATTTCACCGAACTATAAAACGCTTGTTTTTTACCGCATGAGCATTATCGTGAGGTAATCGGTTTTTTGGTAGTATGTGTTGGAATTAACGGTTAGAAAGAAGATGTGCATGACGTGCTTTGGCTCCTGTTCAGCCACAATTTGGTAAATATTGGCTTTATTTCTCAAACTAGTAATTTTTGTGATAATTAAATTGTACATATATTTTTCCTTAGAAAACCGTCATTTCAAGACTTTTCGTTTTCGCCATCATTCAAATTCGAATAAATTCACAAGTTTTGGACAATGACGCGTTATTTCAAACTCTGAATAAAGGACGCCGTCTATAAGCATACTGCAACCTCTCATTAAGACAGGTGTTAGGAGCCAGCACCTTGTCGGGAAGTTACAGTTTGCATTGGAGAGATGATGAGAATAATTGGTTGAACGCCTCCTATATGTTGTTTGCGCCATTTTTAGTTGAATGGGTAATGTAAGGCAAAACTTCACTAACAAGAGTAAATCAACCAATCTTCAATGATAGCCGCCTGCCATCCTACAGACTGGTCGGTTTTCTCCAGTTGAGCAAGGCACAAGATGACGTTAGTAAAACCTTCGACCACAGTCGCTTTTATAAGACAGAGATAGATCCTGATCCTAACTGTTACTTTGACGTAAAACGGTTCGGATTTTAAAGCATAACCTGAACCGGGTGAATGCCCCTTGCTTTTCCGCATCAAGATGGAACTTAGACACATTCGATTCGAGTTAGGTAATATTTTAAAATCCATATCATGATTTTACGGATGTCGTACAGCATCATGAATCCAGTTTTTGTGTTTGTTAGGACTTGGTCATGAAACTGAAGTCTGAAATTGGTATTGCTTCCATATTTTGAAATGTTGGTTATAGTAAACGAAAAAAAACAAAAAGTATCTTGCATTTATAATAATGAACATCTTTCCTATTTCATGATCTTAACCCATTATTTTAAATTTGTTTTGCGTGTTCGTGGGGGAAGGGCAGTGGTGTGCAAATCCTATGGGATGGGAAGTTTAAAGGGTTTGTGTGGGTTGGGTTAAGGATATCAGCTATTTGTGTAAAATTTGTATGCTTTGCCTGAAATTGTTGCTTTCCGTTCCGTTCTGTTGCTGTTGTTGAAACATTACTAAAATAAAAAAACTTATGTTTTCTAATAATTACTTCACGTTAGAGCCAGTGTCAGAGGAGGGCTTCCCTGCCGAAGAATTTGGTAACGTTTGTTGTACTCGTTAAAACCCCACGTGCTGTGTTCGGAACAACTTAGCAATCCTTTCCCTTTACCCTTGTTAGAAGTAGTAGTCTATAGATCCCCAGAATATGGGACAATACTTGACTCTACAGTTTGTAAGCGTTGAGGTAAATCGAGCGGACTGCATGGATTCATACTATAAGTGGGCTCTTTTGTGCACAATATTAACTATCACGTAAATGTTTATCTTTCATTAAACTTCACTAACCTGAATAAAACTGCCAATCCACAAACAAATCGTCTTGCCACCCTGCAGACTGGTCTGTTCGTTCTAGTTCAACGTTAAACCCATGGGAAAATTCTTTGATCACTGTCAACTTGAATTTGTGTGGCAAAGATGGATCTTGGGTTCTTACTGTTGCGCTGACAGAAAATGGTACCGAATTCAAGCATAACTTATATGGGACGAATGCATTTTGTCTTCGGAGAAGACGACACGACACTTAGCTACGGTGGTTCCTTTTCCTGTAAGGTTGGCAGCTCTGAAAATTGTTAAAGGGTTTCAGAAAGCGACAAAATAAAAATCAAATAAAAATCTTTACCTGATACAACAATTTCTAGGCCACACGCAATAAACAACATAACGACATATTTCATGATCATCTTTGAAAGTGGAAAATGATCTATACAGAACACAAGATGATGAAATGATAACAATGTAGATCACGGGTTCTCTAAATTCCGTTTGCGAGCCCTGTATGACAAATGTATATAACCAGTGATGGGATTCAAAATTTTAAGAACAGTTTCTCTTTTGATCGATCGTTGCAGAGATTTTTTTGTATATAATTTATTATCAGTCGATTTAACTATCCAGCCACACGACCGCACATATTACTAAGTACATTTTTTTCATCACATGGGCGTTGGCTGATGACCTGACAGTGTCATACCCGGAATAGGACACGCAAACCACATGGTCCGGCCATGTCACGGAATTATTAACGCGACCGATACATATACCAATTATTCAAAATATCGTCCTTAGTGACGAGCCCGTCATGGGTTCAAAATTTTCCAGGGCAAAAATAATCGTAAAAAATGACATGGCAACATAGGTATGCTGAACTCCACGTAGGAAGTGCTGTCTATAGGCATTTGTTATAGTATACATTTCCCGGGGAGACATGATAAGACATAGGTCTGAACTGCACCCTAAAAATACCAAATCTGTAAACCTGGTTTGAAAATGATGTGTCCTTATGTAACCACTATGTCCTTATCTTAGTTAAATATCCATCTAACCTCCCACACATAGAACAGCGTGTTCCGTGGTTATTCTATTTACTCCTGTTAACAAAATTTTCTGAATAATAAAGTAATACAAAAATTAAAAAGCTGTAACTTGCAAAAACTTCAATGATCTATAAATAAAGCCACGCGGATTTGATTGGATTTTTTTTACAATTGATCTCCTTAAAATCACTTTTAGTTTAAGAAAGATTTATTAAATGCAACCTGACTGCACAACTATTAGTATAAAAAACAATCTGTTTGGCGCGTTCAGTCAAAATGACATTTTTGGGCAAGTTACATTCGGCGAAATAAAGCAACAAATGTTGTTTACAAAGTTCGCGGAAAAAGGTATATGTGTTAACCACCTCCTGCCTATTAAAACCAATCTCAGCCGAATATAACCAAATTACTATTATACTTTAAAAAAGTACCCCAGCATACTTTTATTTAAGGCATAATTGGGGTTAATGGCAGTGAAGTTTTATTTTCATTTTTTGTAAGGACGAATGTCCTTGCATCTTGTTTGGAACTCATGGGCTCGTCACTAAGACCGCATATGTATCGGTTCCGTTTACGGACCACTCGAGTGTACGACGGGACTTACCTAAACGATTTAACAAATCGCTATGTGGGATGGATATAATGACTTCTAACCTACCCAGTCATCCACCCTATCCGACAATATAATCAGTTTTACTAAAAAATAAACTAAAAGTTTAAGGTTCAACGTGGAAAATTGCAACATATATTTTATTTCTCGGAGGTTACATCAGTTCGGTATAAAATGTACATCGCTTCCCATTCTACATATTTTACATGCAACGTAACTTCATGGGAGCTTACTGGTGACCTGGGTGTCCTATACACCACAGGACACACGAATTTCATGGCAATCAATGTATACTAAACTAAACTATCCATAGAACAAGTGTTGTATACATGCGTCTTTATATATATATCCCAGGAAGTCAATATTAGGCATTGGTCTCTACAAAATATCTTACGATCCGTCTCCTAAAAGCACTTTTTGTTTCAGAATTAATTGAATGCAACTTTTCTGTGCGCAACTAGTAATATACAAAAACAATCTGTTTATCACGCTTAGCCTAAATAATCGATTTGCGTACGTTGCAGGTTAGAACATTCGTCGAAATACACCCACAAATGTTGTTGCAAAGTTCTCGGAAAAAGCGATTGTTTGCGAAAAGGAACATGGCTGTTTTTTTTTACTGGACTAAGTTTGTAACCCATAATGGGGTTGTCAGGAAATGCGTATATATATATATATATCGGTTCTGTTTTCGACCAGACGCGCGTAGAAAGGGACGAACAATTATTTAACGAATCTCTTTGTGGAGTTCAATCGAAAGGTTGAAGGTGCGAAACTGGTCGCTAGCTAGTCGGTTGTGTCCTTGGGCAAAGCACTTTACGGACATTGCCTGAACCCAGCGGATTAATGGGTTCTACCAAATTGAAGGAACGTGTCTATCATATACAACACACTGCAATAGCTCCGGTAACCCGACGATGGGCGCGAGGTGATCTGACGATTGCCCGTGTGTTAACCCCCTTGGCTTTCCCATTCACGGGGATAAAGATGAATATCCTATCCTATCCTAAGTGGAAAATCATATTTGGCCGTTTACAGCTATCCTTGTAAAGGTACTTTAAAAATTTTAACATGCTACACTTAAATAAAATTTGTATATTGCATTCCCAAACATATTAAACGTTAAATTTAAACGAATACTGAGCAAAGTATACTTATGGGTTCCCTCCATTTTTCTGCGTCACGCTTGTGACAGGCATGTTATGTCGCCAGATTATTGGAATGAAGGAGTTATCAAATCAGGTTAAAACTTACAAAAATCCTAACGAACATGTTCTTATTTGCAACGACCTTTAATTTTACAAAAAAAGGAAATTTCCGACATCGGAAAAAGAGGAATTAAAAATTGCATATTTATATCATGAACTGGGAAAGTAAAAACGGAGTCTACATTCTCCAAGCTACTACGATAAATCTGTTAAATTAGAATATGCAAACGTGAATGTAATACATTTTTACAAAATATAAAAGAAAAGTTAAACAGTTAAAACCACCACAAAACGATGGTGAATTTCAGTGAACAAAAATGTAATGTTGTAACTGTAATATTCACCTATCCCAGACGAAAGAATATCCAGCGTGGTTTCATTTATCCTAAAATTAAAATTACCTTTTCTTACAAACAATCGAAATCAATTTGTCCCCAGTTTAAATTCAATAGTATCGGTTCCGCTTGAGCAGTTTGCTATAAACCGATTGTTTTGTATTTAAATATTGCTTTTTTATTCAAAACTACATCTGTATTTTGCATATATTCAAAGTTAATTAGCTTTTAGCCTATATATATTTATATTAGATATAAAAAATAACGTTTTAATTGTATCTGGCGACCATGTTGGTTGTTATTTCTTTTACTGGATTATTGCCCCAATCTTTTCACTCGCCTATTAAAAAAAATCAACGAAAAAAATAAATTAAGAAAATTTCGAGCATTTTCTATATACTCAATAAGCCGACACAGTGTTAGTTAAGATTTTGGTTTTTAGTACAACTGCACGGTAAATGTTTGACAAACTAAGCATTTTGAGTTATTATTCGGTTAATGAATATCTATTTGCGGCACAGATATTGTTTTAGAATTAAAAATACAGCTTATCGTGTGAATCAAGAAAATTATTTGACTCCTTAACATGACTTGTTTTTTTTATGATACAAAATATATTGCAGTTTTGTGACGGATGATGCAGTTTTGCGGATGACGATATACGCACCTCCACAAAATTTCGGCGAACTGAAAGGCCAAACAAAGTGTATTTATATTAACAGTTGAGGGCAGCAGGCTGCATTCTGCAAGCTAAACTCAGAGTCCTTTAATATTTACGTACATTATAAAGCTTGTTTTATTGAAACAGCTAGGAGATTCTCAATCAACGTCTTTGGAAGCTTTGCTTCACTAATATAAAAATGATCAGCTAAACAAGAACACCGGCGCGAAGCCTGGCACATGTTGCTTTAGACCGTACAAACATTGTTGAATCACCAACAGTGTCACTTAGCAAACACCCATTTGAATACTATGACTTAGAGGTATGACATCTTAGTCAGCGTAAAAAACGCAATTTTGCATGTTTACCTTTAAGCTGCAAAACGTCAAACTGCATAAAAATTGTTGAGCAGTCAAACGACTTTCAAAACGACAATGTTTTTTTAAAAGATTATATCAAAAAACAATGTTGTAAAAAAAAACTTGAAAACATTAAAGAAGATATTGATGTGGTTAAATGGCATTTGGATAACATGCACAATGACATACACACTGATGTAAGCATCTATGGTAGTGTAGAAATTGTCCCTTTGTAATGGTATAGTTGTTGCAATAAAAGTACATTAAACAAAAAGATTGTTTTGCGACCCAGCATGACTTAGTCGTGCTTTTAAAAGTCTACGAAACCCAAACAAACGACTGCAACGTGACATAATATGCAGGTTGACATCCACCGATTTTCAGCGAACATTGAAAACGCTTACATGTCTTTGTTTGAACCGTTAAGGTAATTGTTGTTCAGAATGGTAGTTGAAAGGATTGCAGTTCGCACTTATAGAGCAATCAGGCTTTATTATTTTTTTTGTTTACCTTGTAGTGGTTTTTATGCACAATAATGCAAGTATTTGTCAATCCAGTGTTTAGATATTGCAGAAAGAAAAAGGCGGCAATGTTAGCTTAATGTTGTATTGTAGTACAAGTATTATGTTCCAAAAAAATAGAAAACTAGAGAATTGATCACTTTTTCATTACCACTGTTCGTTAAGTCCAGTTTGATGCCCCTTTTCCCTTAGGTTGCCTAATCACACCTGGTGTTTATTTACTGCAAAACGATTGCGTATTTCAGGAATTCATTGCAAATCTGTTGCGTACTTGATCGATAACTGAGTAAGCGCAGACACTTAATAGATTACTACAAAAAAAGTTAAAAATCAAAAATAATCATGAAACTCGTTTGTGTGTTTCTTGTTGTGTGTTGCTTAAACATTGCTATATCAGGTAACCATTTTAAAATGAAATTGTTTTGTCACTCGTAAACCCCGTAACATTCCAGAGCTGCCAACCTTACAGAAAGGAACCACCGAGCTAAATCTCGTGTCGGATTCTCCAAAGAAAAATGCATTCGTCCCATACAAGTTATGTTTGAATTCGGTACCATTTTTTGTCAACGCTACAGTTAGAACCCAAGATCCAAGTCTCCCACACGAATTTAACTTAACAGTGATTGAATTTTTTTCACATGGGTTCAACGTTGAACTAGAACGAATAGACCAGTCTACAGGCTGGCAAGAGGATTTGTTTGTGGATTGGCTGTTTTACTCAGGTTAGTGAAGTTTCATTATCTAAGAGAATTAATTATGTGATAAGTTTAATATCGTGCTCAAAACAATTCAAACAACCCACAATCCACATGTAACCCACACAGCCCGCGCTCTTTACCTAAACTCATACAACCAAAACCTGTTTAATGATTTATTTATTATATGCTTCAAAAAAACTTTTAAAGAAGCCCATATAATAACAAATCCTAAGAAATATGTACGATAGTATAATCGTAACACAAGTACACATTCATTACAGGTGGAAATGGTATTTTACTGAATGGAAAATACGTGTGGATGCCTGACCCAATCACGCCTCAAACCCAGACTCTAGCTCAAGCTAAAGCATCATGCTTAACATTAGGTGCATCTTTACTTGACATCATGGATAAGACAACGTATGACACAGTTTATAACTACTTCGTGACCAGTACATATGGAAATGGTTCCTTTGCAGATATTTGGCTTGCGATGACCTTCAACTTAACGGTTGGTGTAAACATTTTATTTATAAACAATCGAAATTTAGGGAGGCTTGACATGAAAGTAAATAGTAGATATGTATGGCTTTGCTTAAAGAATATTAACAAATTCAAGGGTACATTGTACATTTTATACTTTAATAAATGGCGGTACAATACTGTTTATATGTCTGACTACTGGTGAATATAGATTTTACAAAACTTAATATTATTTTAGTTTTATATTTACTTTATGTCATCATTTTCTCCAGAGTATGACACGAATCTCAAGTTTTGGACAACCAGCTTATTCCGGTGACTGGCACCCCCATTTCCCGAAGACAAACTCAACTTACACCGCGATGCTGTTGCAAGTGAAGTACTCTCCCAAAAACACATGGTTCGGAATTTGGAATTATCCCCCCAACGCAACACGTTTTACATACAACCTTTGCGTGAAGTCCCTATAAATTACCTACCAACCTGCAACCCAGTACGATATTCCACGTTTTGATTTGCATTTTTAATCCAAGAATAAAGTTATTATAAATTACATATAAAAAATATCAACTCAGTAAAGCACCTTATATTAATTCCAATATTTTGTGTGTTTTTTAATGAAGTTTAATTAATGGTAAATTCGTTGAGTTGAGTAGGGCACTGGTCCTCAATTTTAGTTACCAGAAGCAAGCAAGCTTCAAACATTTCCTCGGATTTTGATTCTATTGCAAATATTTGCCACATTTCTTGTGACAATGCCACAAATGTAGGATCGTTTAATTACTTGCTTTGCACAATGGACGAGACTCATGTTTCGCACATTCGTTCCGATTTGATTCAATTGTGTCTATTGTGTTCGAATGTAATTTTAAATATACGTGACTTTTTTGTTAAGTTTTATCAGGTTATCTAAAATACGTTTTTTATTTTCTATTTTTGCCGACACCCCCATTAACAAACAAAACTTTTTTGTTTAGTTAAAAATGTATACTCTCATTAGAGTCATGTATGTTTAGGCCAGGGGTAAATTTATTTCTCATACCCGGTACTGAATCCGAACAACCTAATGTGAACTATAGTTAAACCGAGCGGGAGTTAAACCATTAAATAATGTTTAAATGAAGGATAGGATAGAATATTCATTTTTACATGAATATCCTATCCTACATAGTATCACTTTTAATTTTGTAGGCAAGTTTACATTTTTATTATGTACATCGCAGTCAGAATGTACATAAATAGTATTCTACTTTAACTATTTGGTTAGTATTATTGGTAACAAAGACGATTGTTTTTATAGTTGTGGGGTAAATAATCGCCATGCTATTGCGCAATTAATTTCTAATTGTAACTTCCCGACAAGGTGCTGGCTCCTAACACCTGTCTTAATGAGAGGTTGCAGTATGCTTATAGACGGCGTCTCTTATTCAGAGTTTGAAATAACGCGTCATTGTCCAAAACTTGTGAATTTATTCGAATTTGAATGATGGCGAAAACGAAAGTTCTTGAAATGACGGTTTTCAAATTGTGGCTGAACAGGAGCCAAAGCACGTCATACACATCTTAACAATAACCGATAATTCCAAACCTACTAAAACTACCAAAATACCGATTACCTCACGATAATGCTCAGGCAGTAAAAAACTAGCGTTTTATAGTTCAGTGAAATTGTGGGAAAAAAGGGAATACAATAGCGATCTTATTCCCTCGTGACATCGATATAATATAAACAATAATGGCGACGATAAATCTTACACTCCCCCCCCAAATTGCGAGATCGTACAATTGAGCAATTAACAACTTAATTGATTTACGTCGCGTGTTAAGATTCAATCAATGACTGGGCTAATGCCCGCATTCTCGTTGATCTGTAGCGGGTCAACACTCTCATTGCACACGTCCATAGCGGGTACTATGATACATAGTTTGTGCATCGGTCTCTTTAATTCGGTGTCACGTGCTTTGACTTGCACAATTCGAACTACACCGTGGCTGTCCGGGTACACGGAGGTGATTCTTCCAATGGACCATTGTGATCGTGGTGTTGTGTTGTCCACCAGAAACACAACGTCTCCTATCTTCACGTTTTCTTTTCTGTTGTGCCATTTCTGGCGTGCGATGATAGTTCGGAGGTACTCTCCCGACCATCTGGCCCAAATTCGGTTGGCTAGATGTAGAACGTAGCACCAGCGGCGTCGAGCGTAACATTGCCGTTCATTGGTCAAAGTTGGAGACAGCTCACTTGACGGGTTCACCTTGAGCAGGAGGTTCGGTTTTAATGGCGTCTCGCCATCGATATTCAGTGTAACGGGAGTGAGAGGTCGACAACTCAGTATTGCCTCGGACTCCAGCAGCAGGGTTGTCAGTTGATCATCGTTAAATGTCTTTTCACCTGAAATGGAAAGTAAAATCCGACGAACGGATCTATTCATTCTTTCCCAGGCTCCACCCATGTGTGAAGCGCATGGAGGGTTGAAATTCCATTGAATTTCGCGTTGTAGAACAAAGTCATGTATTTGATTTTGGTTCCATTCCTGGATGGACTCACGGAGCAACCGTTCGGCCCCAACCAGGTTTGTTCTATTGTCGGAGTAAATGTGAGACGGGTTTCCTTGTTGAGCAATAAATCGTCGCAATGCATTAATCAGTGCGTTAGTTGAGTTTGTATCAAGTTTGTTATTGGTGGCCGCTCTCCAATCAATAAAATGTTGAGATTGAACATACCTTATCAGTGACCTCTTGGCGTGGGCAATTTCGGCGACTGTTAGACGAAAGGAAACTGGTTCTGGAACTCCATTCATTGCACGTGCTCGGGGGTGCGCTCCAAATCTCAATATCCACGCAACTGTGGCCTTCAAACAATGCCAAATAGAATAGTGCGTTATCAGGATATCAGTGGCGGGAGTGGTTTCCTGTACGGAAAATAAGTTACTGGCTTGCTTATCGAACGCTTTAATGTCGTTGAGTGACATGTCCCCTTTCTTGAGCGCGTTGGGCCAGTATTCGAAGGAAGCTTGTAGCAATTCGGGCTCTGTAAACCAAATGACATTGGAAATTAAGAAATCTACGCTGGCGCCTCTTGATGCACAGTCGGCAGGGTTCAGTTTTGTTTGAACATGTCTCCAGTCGCGTGTACACGAATGCTTGGAAACAAATGCTAAGCGCCTAGACACAAAAATAGTGAAGCTTCTGCGACCATTAAACATGTTTTGCAACACGACGGACGAATCTGTCCAAAACATGGACAGGCATAGCTCTAAACCGAGTTCCATTTTCAGAGATTGGTCCATTTTTACTGCAGTAACAACATCCACTAATTCTAATCGAGATATGGATACGTGGTCTTTCGGTGCTAAACGAGATTTGCCCATTAAAAAGGTACAGCTTACCTCGTTATTGTAGCGGTTACAAACTTGCAGGTAACATGCGACACCGTAGTCAATTTTCGGTGCGTCGGCAAAGTAGTGTAGTTGGCATCGCTGAATATTCTCATGGCCTCGTAGACCGAAGCTTCGGGGAATGGATATGCCGTGCAGTCGTGCCAGGCTCGCGACCCATTTCTCCCATCTTTTAAGTTCTGGAAGAGGAATTGGTTTGCCCCATTCTATCTCCTGCTGAAACATGCCTTCGATATCTGCAACAAGTGCGATCGGGTCTCTGCGAAACCGTGTAAGCACCTCGACGAGACTATTTACAAGATCAGGGCCCTGCATGAGAACCTGGTAATCGTGGCGCCATGGGAGGGGTGGTTCATATTGATTATCAACAAACTTAACTGATTCCTTCATAAGGTCATGTGATCTTCGGTCTTCAATCGAGGTCGGGAACCGAAGAAAGCTGTCGTTGAGGTCATCGAGATCGTCGATCATTGGTTTGAGATCGCTTTCATCCTTTAAAAACATAACGCTGGCCTTACAATTGGAACGGCTTTTATCACCACAGGGGCCTAGAAGTGACCATCCTAGACGGGTTTTGACAGCGTCGGGACATCGACCATTTCCGCTTCTCATAGACTCGACACGGAAAATTCGGGGAACGTTCGCCCCGATTAGCAGCTTGACTGATCCATCTTCGATCTGTGGAATTTTCACACCTTGCAAGTGATGGTGTCGCTGCAACGCCTGCGTATCATGTAATACATTAGGATTCCCATATATCTTATCGACAGCAACGACGTCGGGAAGGTTATTCCAATCTTCGCCCTCCACAGGCTGGGCAGAGAGTGCAAGGGACAAAACTGTATCTAAAACACAAAATGATGTTAGGGTTTGCAACGTAATACAACGTGGTTTACCAGCAGCATTTGGTGAACTTACGATCGACTCCTCACAACGTGTTGTCGTGGAACTTTGATCGATAAATGCACAGGTAGAAACATCTTTGTCTGCGTAACGGACTTTACCGGGAACAACGTTTATATAAACCTTGGCCGTGTTGGTACTGGTGCAGCATTCATCGATTTCAACAGCTGCGCTTATTTCAATACGCTCGTGCTTATACACACGGGGCGGGGGTTGGTGTCTACGGCTTACCGGTAAAGTATTTTGTACTTGCCGTGGCGACGTTAATTCTGCAACTGATTTCTTGTGATGGCTTAAGTTGGAACGAGCGTCTGCAAGCGAAGGCCGTACTGTAGTGCGGTTGTTCGTTGTAGCTACGGCAACAACGTTGGGTTGTAATGTTGGTGAGGTCGAGTCTAGAGCCTCCAAAATTTCTTCATCTTCCCGAGCTTTAGAAACTGCCTTCGCGTATTCAAATTCTGGTTGTTTTTTGTTGGCGACACGCTCTGCTTCTATAGATTCGCGAGCTTTTTGATTGGCTTCTTTCGCTGCTACGCGTCTCCTTTCAGCAGCACGATCTGTTTGCTCCTTTGCACGCTTGCGTGTTTCGAACAACCTGTCCATAGCTTGCTTGTAGGCAAGTTCGGCGAGTTTCAACCTGATTTGGCTTTTTCGGCGTTCACTCCGGATAAAGTTTGCAGTAGAAATTATGCTCGACGTATAGCGGTTAGTCCTTGCTAATTGCAATTCAGTTTTATTTAACCACTGACGCACATGCGTATCGAACTCACGTTTCTGACTCTTTAACTGAGTTCTTGATGTGTAAACATCTTCAAGCGGTTGATCTTCTGGAAAATTTACACATAAGTCCATTAGCTCGTCAAATACGCGGTCGATTATTGGAATGAGCTTACGTAGTGACGTCCTACCTACTGGAGAAAGCATTAGCCTTTCGGCATCCACGTAAAGTTGTTTGAGACAATTTAAAGTCTTTGGAATCTTCATTTTGCGGCTTATCACAGCAAAAACGGAATTGAAAACGTTCAGGAACGGGAATCGTCAACGGGAATCGTCAACGTGAATCGTCAACGGGCATCGGCAACGGGAATCGGCGACGGGAATCGGCAACGGGAATCGGCAACGGGAATCGTCAACGGGAATCGTCAACGGGAATCGGCGACGGGAATCGACAACGGGAATCGGCAACGGGAATCGGCAACGGGAATCGGCAACGGGAATCGGCAACGGGAATCGGCAACGGGAATCGGCAACGGGAATCGGCGACGGGAATCGGCAACGGGAATCGGCAACGGGAATCGGCGACGGAAATCGTCAACGGGAATCGGCAACGGGAATCGTCAACGGGAATCGGCGACGGGAATCGGCAACGGGAATCGGCAACGGGAACGACGACTGGACGAGAACGACGACTGGACGGGAACGACGACGGTAGTTCAAGAAATTTGAAAACGATGTAACTTCCCGACAAGGTGCTGGCTCCTAACACCTGTCTTAATGAGAGGTTGCAGTATGCTTATAGACGGCGTCTCTTATTCAGAGTTTGAAATAACGCGTCATTGTCCAAAACTTGTGAATTTATTCGAATTTGAATGATGGCGAAAACGAAAGTTCTTGAAATGACGGTTTTCAAATTGTGGCTGAACAGGAGCCAAAGCACGTCATACACATCTTAACAATAACCGATAATTCCAAACCTACTAAAACTACCAAAAGACCGATTACCTCACGATAATGCTCAGGCAGTAAAAAACTAGCGTTTTATAGTTCAGTGAAATTGTGGGAAAAAAGGGAATACAATAGCGATCTTATTCCCTCGTGACATCGATATAATATAAACAATAATGGCGACGATAAATCTTACACTAATTAATAATAATGCTTGGTTAACTGCAAATTGTTAGGCGTGATGTGTTCAGTTTAACAGCAGGTATTTTTGTGGTATTCAGTCAAACATCAAGTAGAGCAGAAATAAAACAGTTAGGACTACCGCATGTTTCATACGTATGTTCGTACAGTGAAGATAAATTATTAAGGCAAATTCTGTTCAAATGGGAAGAAATAAACTAAGCGAAGTTAAAAAGTTCTTCAAGTTTAATTTTTGTAAAAACTGGTCCGCATTTCAAGTGCTGGGATGTAGCACTGTATTGCAGTGGCTCTTAAACTTTTTCAGTCGCGCCCCCTTGAGATTTGTGATTCATGCTCACGCCTCACCTACTCAAAAGTCAAATTTACGAAAAATAGAACAATATTTTATTTGCCATTACCCTGCTTAGTGTAAAGGATGCAAGGGTTCGCGAACCGTTTTTTAAAGTTCGCGAATTACAAAATTTAACAAAATCGCGAAAATATAAATTACCGTTACTGATTTCGCGCACTTTTAATAATAAATCATCAACACAATATAATATAACATATTTTGCCTTCAACATAACATTTAACAATGGAATTACTATTACATTTATTTACCTTGCTTTTACTTTGCATTATTGACACATAATAAGCATTTTTATCACAACGCAACAATAGCCATTATGCGTTAATATACCACGATTCCTTTATTTATGATTGGCGGAGATGCGACACACCTCTTATTAATAAGGTTATATGGTGTTTTAACAAGATTACTCGTTTCAAAGGCTTCGTTTCGTCGATATTCGTCCTATCCTACACGCATTAACTCACGACACGTTTATTGTAGTTTATCATTACTTAAACAGTTAAAACCACCACAAAACGATGGTGAATTTCAGTGAACAAAAATGTAATGTTGTAACTGTAATATTCACCTATCCCAGACGAAAGAATATCCAGCGTGGTTTCATTTATCCTAAAATTAAAATTACCTTTTCTTACAAACAATCGAAATCAATTTGTCCCCAGTTTAAATTCAATAGTATCGGTTCCGCTTGAGCAGTTTGCTATAAACCGATTGTTTTGTATTTAAATATTGCTTTTTTATTCAAAACTACATCTGTATTTTGCATATATTCAAAGTTAATTAGCTTTTAGCCTATATATATTTATATTAGATATAAAAAATAACGTTTTAATTGTATCTGGCGACCATGTTGGTTGTTATTTCTTTTACTGGATTATTGCCCCAATCTTTTCACTCGCCTATTAAAAAAAATCGACGAAAAAAATAAATTAAGAAAATTTCGAGCATTTTCTATATACTCAATAAGCCGACACAGTGTTAGTTAAGATTTTGGTTTTTAGTACAACTGCACGGTAAATGTTTGACAAACTAAGCATTTTGAGTTATTATTCGGTTAATGAATATCTATTTGCGGCACAGATATTGTTTTAGAATTAAAAATACAGCTTATCGTGTGAATCAAGAAAATTATTTGACTCCTTAACATGACTTGTTTTTTTTTATAATACAAAATATATTGCAGTTTTGTGACGGATGATGCAGTTTTGCGGATGACGATATACGCACCTCCACAAAATTTTGGCGAACTGAAAGGCCAAACAAAGTGTATTTATATTAACAGTTGAGGGCAGCAGGCTGCATTCTGCAAGCTAAACTCAGAGTCCTTTAATATTTACGTACATTATAAAGCTTGTTTTATTGAAACAGCTAGGAGATTCTCAATCAACGTCTTTGGAAGCTTTGCTTCACTAATATAAAAATGATCAGCTAAACAAGAACACCGGGCGCGAAGCCTGGCACATGCTGCTTTAGACCGTACAAACATTGTTGAATCACCAACAGTGTCACTTAGCAAACACCCATTTGAATACTATGACTTAGAGGTATGACATCTTAGTCAGCGTAAAAAACGCAATTTTGCATGTTTACCTTTAAGCTGCAAAACGTCAAACTGCATAAAAATTGTTGAGCAGTCAAACGACTTTCAAAACGACAATGTTTTTTTAAAAGATCATATCAAAAAACAATGTTGTAAAAAAAAACTTGAAAACATTAAAGAAGATATTGATGTGGTTAAATGGCATTTGGATAACATGCACAATGACATACACACTGATGTAAGCATCTATGGTAGTGTAGAAATTGTCCCTTTGTAATGGTATAGTTGTTGCAATAAAAGTACATTAAACAAAAAGATTGTTTTGCGACCCAGCATGACTTAGTCGTGCTTTTAAAAGTCTACGAAACCCAAACAAACGACTGTAACGTGACATAATATGCAGGTTGACATCCACCGAATTTCAGCGAACATTTAAAACGCTTACATGTCTTTGTTTGAACCGTTAAGGTAATTGTTGTTCAGAATGGTAGTTGAAAGGATTGCAGTTCGCACTTATAGAGCAATCAGGCTTTATTATTTTTTTGTTTACCTTGTAGTGGTTTTTATGCACAATAATGCAAGTATTTGTCAATCCAGTGTTTAGATATTGCAGAAAGAAAAAGGCGGCAATGTTAGCTTAATGTTGTGTTGTAGTACAAGTATTATGTTCCAAAAAAATAGGAAACTAGAGAATTGATCACTTTTTCATTACCACTGTTCGTTAAGTCCAGTTTGATGCCCCTTTTCCATCAGGTTGCCTAATCACACCTGGTAATTATTTATTGCAAATCGATGGCGTATTTCCGGAATTCATTGCAAATCTGTTGCGTATATGATCGATAACTGATTAAGCGAAGACACTGAATAGATTACCACAAAAAAATAAAAAATAAAAAATAATCATGAAACTCGTTCGTGTGTTTCTTGTTGCGTGTTGCTTAAACATTGCTATATCAGGTAACCATTTTAAAATGAAATTGTTTTGTCACTCGTAAACCCCGTAACATTCCAGAGCTTCCAACCTTACAGAAGGGAAGCACGGAGTTGAATCTCGTGTCGGATTCTCCAAAGAAAAATGCATTCGTCCCATACAAGTTATGTTTGAATTCGGTACCATTTTTTGTCAACGCAACAGTTAGAACCCAAGATCCAACTCTCCCACACGAATTTAACTTAACAGTGATTGGAATTTTTTCCCACGGGTTTAACGTTGAACTAGAACGAATAGACCAGTCTACAGGCTGGCAAGAGGATTTGTTTGTGGATTGGCTGTTTTACTCAGGTTAGTGAAGTTTCATTATCTAAGAGAATCAATTATGTGATAAGTTTAAATATTGTGCACAAAACAACTCAAACAACCCACAATCCACATGTATCCCACAGCCTGCGCTATTTACCTAAACTCATACAACCAATACCTGTCTTATGATTTATTTATTATATGCTTCAAAAAAACTTTTAAAGAAGCCAATATAATAACAAATCCTAAGAAATATGTACGATAGTATAATCGTAACACAAGTCCACATTCATTACAGGTGGAAATGGTATTTTACTAAATGGAAAATACGTGTGGATGCCTGACCCAATCACGCCTCAAACCCAGACTCTAGCTCAAGCTATAGCAACATGCACAACATTAGATGCATTTTTACCTGACATCATGGATAAGACAACGTATGACACAGTTTATAACTACTTCGTGACCAGTACATATGAAAATGGATCCTTTGCAGATATTTGGCTTGCGATGACCTTCAACTTAACGGTTGGTGTAAACATTTTATTTATATACAAGCGAAATTTAAGGATGCTTAAAATCAAAGTAAATAGTAGATATGTATGGCTTTGCTTAAAGAATATCAAAAAAATCAAAATTACATTAAACATTTTATACTTTGATAAAGGACGCTACACTACTGTTTATATGTCTGACTATTGGTGAATATACATTTCGCAAAACTTTAATATTATTTAAGTTGTAAAATCACTTTATGTTATCATTTTCTGCAGAGTATGACACGAATCTCCAGTTTTGGACAACCAGCTTATTCCGGTGACTGGCACCCCCATTTCCCGAAGACAAACCCAACTTACACCGCGATGCTGTTGCAAGTCAAGTACTCTCCCAAAAACACATGGTTCGGACTTTGGAATTATCCCCCCAACGCAACGCGTTTTACATACAACCTCTGCGTAAAGTCCCTATAAATTACCTACCGTGCAACCCCCCGCAGTGCAATATTTCACGTTTTGATTTGCATTTTTATTCCGAGAATGGAGTTCTTATAGATTACGTATAAAAATATCAACTCCCTAAACCATCTTGTATTAATTCCAATATTTTTGCGTGTTTAATTAATAAAGTTTAATTAATGGTAATTTTTTTGAGTTGAGTAGGACACCGGCCCTCAATTTTAGATCATTTGTAAGCGCTGACCAAATAATGTTTGTAGTTTAAGTAAAACTAGAAAGTGTAAACCACAAGTATATTTTTACCCAACTGTTAAACCCATTATTGATTTAAATTTATTAAGAGACAAAAGTCAATCTGTGACCAACTCAAGTCACGAACAAAGGATATTATTGACGATTTATTCCAAAATACTGCGTGGTTCGATCGTTTGAAACCATCAAATCCGCAACAATTCATTTGTTTTCTTCTTTGTGGCGAAGACACAATGGAGGTTAAATTCTTTCGTTGGCAGATGTACTGCATGGCAACGGCAACAAAAAATGCTCAAGATCGAGCTTTGAGGTCTTATAGGGAGCAAGCAAGCTTCAAACCTATTCAGGGATTTCGATTATTTGCAAATATTTGCCACATTTCTATGACAATGCCACAAATGTACGTTTAATTACTTGCTTTGCACAATGGACGAAATTCTTTTTTTAAATGGCCTTGCTTCCCTTTACACATCGTGATCTGTAATTGAATTATGTTGGTGTCATAAACGAATTTGGAAAAATACAACATCGGAGCTTAGATTTCATCTAGAAACTGAATATCATGTTTCTTACATTCGTTCCGATTAATTGTGTCTGTAGTGTTCGAATGTGGTTTTAGATATACGTGACTTTTTTGTTAAGTTTTATCCGGTTGTCTAAAATACCGTTTTTATTTTCTATTTTTGAACAAATCCCCATTAACAAACAAAACTTGTTTACCTTGTTTAGTTAAAAAATGTATACTCTCATTAGAGTCATGTATGTTTAGGCTGTGCTATATAACACAGTGGAGTGTTTTTGATATCCGTGTTCAGTTAAAAATAAAATAAATATTGTATTAGTATGTTGTACGCTATAATTAGGGCTGCACCGATATCTCAATAATCGCGACACTATACTCGGCTACGATACTAATAAACAGGGTGTTGAACCGTAACTGAACCGAAACCTGTAAACCGGTCTGAGAAATTTATTTCTCATACCCGGTACTGAATTCGAACAACCTAATGTGAACTATAGTGAAATCGAGCGGGAGTTAAACCCATTAAATAATGTTTAAATGAATCTGAACCAAACTAGAAGGAACGTGTGAATCATACACAACACACTTCAATAGCTCCGGTAACCCGACGGTGGGTGCGAGGTGATCTGACGATTGCCCGTGTGATAACCCCCTTGGTTTTCCCATTCACGGGGATAGGATAGGATATTCATTTTTACATGAATATTCTATCCTATCGTATCCTACATAGTATCACTTTTAATTTTGTAGGCAAGTTTACATTTTTATTATGTACATCAGTCAGAATGTACATAATAGTATTCTACTTTAACTATTTGGTTAGTATTATTGGTAACAAAGACGATTGTTTTTATATTTGTGGGGTAAATAATCGCCATGCTATTGCGCAACTCATTTCCAATTAATAATAATGTGTGGTTAACTGCAAATTGTTAGGCGTGATGTGTTCAGTTTTACAGCAGGTATTTTTGTGGTATTCAGTCAAACATCAAGTAGACCAGAAATAAAACAGTTGGGACTACCGCATGTTTTATACGTATGTTCTTACAGTGAAGATACATTATTAAGGCAAATTCTGTTCAAATGGGAAGAAATAAACTAAGCGAAGTTAAAAAGTTCTTTAAGTTTAATTTTTGTAAAAACTCGTCCGCATTTCAAGTGCTGGGATGTAGCACAATATTGTCACTCTTTCAATCCTTAACGACAAATAAAAAGGAACCATGCTGAATGTACCATGCCAGACATATTTAGAACAAAATTGTATTAACTTGGCGTCAGCAGTTAAACAGTTCGTCAGACATACCGTGGAAATCTCCAACTTTAAGTAATGCATGTTTGGAGTTAGTAACAGTTAACCGCAGACCATTTAATTAAACTATTAGAAGATTCGGTTAATTGCTGGATCGGATGCAAAAGAATCAAATTTTTCCTAAAACATAAGAGACAAAGTTTTTGTCTCAGCAAGCAAAATTAAGGGTGAAATTAGTCAGATATACAGTATTACGACCGACAACTGAGCCAATATGGTCAAAACTTTACATTTTCTGGCGAGGATGAATCATGCTTTTCAAATACCTGAGCTAGCAATGAGCCGAGCGTTGATCTTCCGGATGACACCGATGATCTCCAATTTGATAACAATGGTTGCAGCTATCAAAATTTACATTGAAATGATAATTTGTGCTTGTTTGTTTGCCGAACCTGTTTTCATTTAACAACCTATGATACTCGAAATACGCATGCTGTGTAAAAAACTACTTAACTAGAATTCACAAAACCTTAAGCAATATTAACGAAACAACGTTTATCGGCATCTGGCGAACTTTACATGGTCTGTTGTCCTATTTCTTCAGTATGTATAAAGCGTGGTTAGGTTTTACATATTAGTTGGTAAGTTTATTGCAATAATTAAAAAATGGGGTTTCTTTTACTTGCAAGCCTTATTTTAAAACTACTAGTTTTGTAGTCATCAAGAAACTAGTTTTATAGTCATCAAGAATGTCATTGCAATCCGTTGAAGACGTTTAACTTTTATTTTGTTAACTCCCAATGTTTATTTACGATTATCGCGATACGTTACCCGTTATTATCAATATTTGTTTAATATCGTTACAGCACTATAGTTATATTCACCGAAAAAGTAAATTTTAATTTCGCGAGTAAAGATTATTCCCAAGTGTTTAATTGCAATACATCAAGGTTATGTTAGCTATACCAAATATAAAAGTTCCCTTTCAATTTTATACTTCCTTTTAGATTATTTCGGATTACAAGACACCCGTGACATGCGTTTAATAAAAATATGTTTCCAAAAATTTAAGTTGTTTTCCCTAAGTAGGCTAATTATAAAAATGAGCACCTGTTTGACAAATCTCGTAAGTAAACTAATATCTACCAGAATTAATAAAAAAACGATAAATTGTGTTGGGCGCTATTATTTTTAGAAAGCAAAATGATGAAAAACAAGTTTTTCTCAAGTATAAGAAAGTTCCACTAGGAAAAACCCAAATCTGACTTAACATATCGATAAGATAGGGTTAACGAAGCCATTGCATTGTCTGTGTATAATTAACACGTTCCTTTAATTTAGTAGAACCCATTAATCTGCTAGGTTCAGGCAATGTCCGTTAAGTTCCTTGCCCAAGGACACAGCCGACTAGTTAGCGACCAGTATTTTACCTACAACCCTTGAGCTGAAATGCGACGCACTAAACCACCAGACTAACCCCTCGCACTCGATGTCGTGTTATCTTCCATATCTAAAAAACCTTTGGTGATTTGAAAAATCCCTCCAGACGATTTCGAACCGACAAGACAGCCCTGTCATGCCTTTGATAAAAATAAACCGACTGAATATCGGGTATTTCCATTGTCGAGTAAACAAAGGGACACCTTTTGACATATTTAAACAGTGGACTAACATTATACACAATTAATTTAATATGTGATAACAAGATTGGTCGCTAATATTCCCACTAAATAAAATGCTGGAACTATCAATTAAAATAATAGTAAGCAGGGAATTCCCTCGCGTACAACGCCAAATTTTTTATTTTGCAATATCTAGGGCCTAGGCCATGTTGTCTACCATATCTAAAGGGGAATTTTGATTTAAACCATACCTTTCAGCCAATTTTCCAGTTTTTCCTAATATTTTAACGATTGTTATGTAGTAAAAAATAAAACTAAGCGTTAAGAAATAAATAAGAATAACATTAATTATATTTAGCCGTTTACAGTTATCCTTGTGAAAGTACTTTACAAATTTTAACACGCTACTCTTAAATATAATTTGATTATTACATTCCCTAACATATTAAACGTTAAATTTAAACGATCATAAACTTAATATATTTGTGCATATAAAAGAGGTAAAACCCAAATTTAAAAATATTAAGATAGAAATTTAGAATACTAACTAAAAAGATACGTACGCCCCTTACCTATCTTTAACCGTTTTCCGGAAAGTCCACCCAAATTCAATTCCACTGAAACTAGTGATCAGTCTTATTTACCCTCCATTTAAAATGGAGGGACATAGCCAATCTAGTTGAATCTTTTAAAGGTGTTAGCTATTATGATTCAGAACTAAAGTTGTAACTTTTTAGTATTTTACACACATGGCGGGATATACCCGACGCACCCAAAAATATAAGCATGATGCCATTTTAAGAATTTACGGTTCTAATTATTCTTTAACAGCTGATTTTATGGGACTGGTAAGTATTATTCATTTAAAATTAAATTAAAAATTGCATATTTATACCACTAAAAAAGTAAAAACGGAGTCGACATTCTCCAAGCTACCACGCTAAATCTATTAAATTAGAATATGCAAACGTTGATACAATACATCATTACCAAATAAAAAAGAAAAGTTAAAGAGTTAAAACCATCACAAAACGATGATGGATTTCAGTGAACAAAATGTAATGTTGTAACTCTAATAATATTCACCTATCCCTGACGAAAGAATGTCTAGCGTGGTCCTATTCATCCTAATATTAAAAATAACTCTTGTTACAAATAATCGAATTCAATTTGTCTCAGTTTAAATTCATTATGATCGGTTCCGCTTGAGCAGTTTGCTATAAACCGATTGTTCTGGATCATTGCCCCAATCTTTTCACTCGCCTATTAAAAAACGAAAATAAAATAAGAAAAATAATGTTTAAGAAAATTTAGAGCATTTTCTATATATTCAATGAGTCGACACGGTGAAATAAAGATTCTTGTTTTTTAATACAATTTCACGTCAATCAAGACAATTATTTAACGTCTTAACATGACTTGTTTAATTTTATGATACAAAATATATTGCAGTTTTGCGGATGACGATATGCGCACCTCCACAACATTTCGGCGAACTGATTGGATTAAAGAAAGTGTATTTATATTAACAGTTGAGTGCAGCAGGCTGCATTTTGCAAGCTAAACTCAGAGTCCTTTAATATTTACGTACATTATATAACTTGTTTTATTGAAACAGCTAGAAGATTCTCAAGCAACGTCTTTGGAAGCTTTGCTTTTATAAAAATGGTCAGCTAAACGAGAATCCCGGCGCAAAGCTTTAAACCGTACAAACATTGGTGAATCACCAACAGTGTGATCACTCATATAAATACAATGACCAAAAGGTATGAATGACATTTTAGACTGCGTAAAAACGCAATTTTGGAATTTTACCTTTAGCTGCAAAACGTCAAACTGCATGAAAATTGTTGGGCGATCACACGATTTTCAAAAGGACAATATGATTTTTAAAAGATAATATCAAATAACAATGTTGTGAAAAAAACTTGAAGACATTCGCGAAGATATTGATGTAGTTAAGAGTTATTTGCGATAACAAACACAATGTCATAAACATCGATGTAAGCATCTTTAGTAGTGTAGAAATTGTCTCTTTGTAATGTTTTATTTATTGCAAGGAAGGTAGATTAAACAGAAAGATTGTTTTGTGACCCAGCATGACTTAGCCGTGCTTTTAGAAGTCTACGAAACCCAAACAAACGACTGCAACGTGCCATAATATGCAGGTTGACATCCACCGAATTTCCGCAAACATTGAAAGCGGTTACTTGTCTTTATTTGAACCGTCAAGGTAGTTCTTGTTCAGAATAGCAGTTTAAAGGATTGCTGTTAACACTTATAAAGCAATCAGGCTTTATTCAAATTTTTGTCCACCTATATATTATAGTACTGGTTTTTATGCACAATAATGCAAGTATTTGTCAATCCAGTGTTTAGATATTGCAGAAAGAAAAATAAGTTAATGTTAGCTTAATGTTGTATTTCAGTACACAAGTATTAGGTTGTAAAAAAATAAAACTAGAAAGAATCAACCACTTTTACATCACCACTATATTCGTTTACATCACCACTAAGTCAAGTTTAACGATCCTTCCCCTTCAGGTTGCTTAATCCCACCTGGTTTATTTATTGCAATCGCTTGCGTATTTCCGAAATTCATTGCAAATCTGTTGCGTATTTGATCGATAACTGAGTAAGTGCAGAAGCGAAATTAATAGATTACCCTGACAAAGTAAAAAATCTCAAAAAATAGAAAGGTTTGTTCATTATTTTCTAATGCGAATTGGTGAAACTCGTTTTATCACATATGTCATTGTTTTTGAATTTATTTTTAATGGTTTACTAAGAAATTACTCCGGAAACCATTTTACGAACCAAGTTAAATCACTGTAGTTTTCTATCATGTGCAGTCGTGTTGTGTGCGTATGCGCTCTGTGGGTAACACAAAAATAATCGACGAACCCCAAATCTTGATTGTAAACATTTCAACATATTTTGTTTTGCAGATTAGCTGAAATATTTACCTACTTTTTAAAGATAATCATGAAACTCGTGGGTGTGCTTGTCGTTGTGTGTTGCTTAAACATTGCTGTATCAGGTAAACATTTTAAAATGAAATTGTTTTGTCACTCGTAAACCCCGTAGCATTCCAGAACTCTCCGAAGAAAAATGCATTCGTCCCATACAAGTTATGTTTGAATTCGGTACCATTTTTTGTCAACGCAACAGTAAGAACCCAAGATCCAACTCTCCCACACGAACTTAACTTAACTGTGATTGAATTTTTTCCCACGGGTTTAACGTTGAACTAGAACGAACAGACCAGTCTGCAGGCTGGCAAGAGCATTTGTTTGTGGATTGGCTGTTTTACTTAAGTTAGTGAACTTTCATTATCTATTCTAAGAGAATCAATTATGTGATAAGTTTAATATTGTGCACAAAACAATTCAAACAACACACAATCCACATGTAACCTGTAGCAGCGCTCTGCTTTTGACGGATTTTACCAGGCTAAAACAAGGGGTAGCATAGGTGAAGTATTTTATTAGGTATTTACGCAAGGTGCAGCCAGGAAGAGCGCTGTACACAGGGCATAGCTTAAGTAGATATATAGGTAAAGGTATGAGAGAGCAGCTAGTCCAAGGGAGAACAAACCAAAATGTTCTCTGATAATATGAAATTATATTCAGTTTATATTAACACACATAACAGGAAACACATGTTTGTACACGAGGTCGGACGGCGTAAAACAGAACTCGCGGGAAAACAATTCATCGACTGGACTGTCAAAAACAGGAAATTAATCGCGACTTCACATGCACAAAATATGGTCACATGGCATGGCGACCTAATTGTTAAAATATATAGAAATACAATTATAAACGTGTGGGATTCCTACAAATGCGCTATTTACCTAAACTCATACAACCAATACCTGTTTAATGATTTATTTATTTTGTGCTTCAGAAAGAACTTTTAAAGAAGACCTTATAATAACAAATCCTAAGAAATATGTGCGATAGTATAATCGTAACGCAAGTCCACATTCATTACAGGTGGAAATGGTATTTTACTAAATGGAAAATACGTGTGGATGCCTGACCCAATCACGCCTCAAACCCAGACTCTAGCTCAAGCTAAAGCAACATGCTTAACATTAGGTGCATCTTTACTTGACATCATGGGTAAGACAACGTATGACACAATTTATAACTACTTCGTGACCAGTACATATGGAAATGGTTCGCTTTTTAGATATTTGGCTTGCGATTACCTTCAACTTAACGGTTGGTGTAAACATTTTATTTATATACAAGCGAAATTTAAGATGCTTAAAATCAAAGTAAATAGTAGATATGAATGGCTTTCTTAAAGAATATCAAAACAAAAATGGTACATTATACATTTTATACTTCACTTGTCATCATATGTCATCATTTTCTGCAGAGTATGACACGAATCTCCAGTTTTGGACAACCAGCTTATTCCGGTGACTGGCACCCCCATTTCCCGAAGACAAATCCAACTCACACCGCGATGCTGTTGTTAGTTAAGTACTCTCCCCAAAACACATGGTTCGGCTTTGGAATTATCCCCCTAACGCAACACGTTTTACATACAACCTCTGCGTAAAGTCCCTCTAAATTACCTACCGTGCAACCCAGTACGATATTCCACAGTTTGATTTGCATTTTTAATCCAAGAATAGAGTTCATAAGTATATTTTTACCTCTGTTATACCCATTATTAGTTTAAATTTATTAAGAGACACAAGTCAATCTGTGACAAACTCAAGTCACGAACAAAGGACATTATTGACGCGATTTATTCCAAAATACTGTGTGGTTCGATCGTTTGAAACCATCAAATCCGCAGTTGAACAGTTCATTTGTTTTCTTCTCTGTGACGAAGACGCAATGGCGGTTAAATTCATGCGTTGGCAGATGTACTGGCAACGGCAACAAAAAGAATGCTCAAGATCGAGCCTTTGAGGTCTGACAGGAAGCAAGCAAGCTTCAAACCTTTTCCACATTTCTATGACAGTACATCTGCCAACGACTATATCCTTTCTTTTTTTGCTATTATTGCTTAATTCTCTCCCCATTTGATATTTGACCTCGTAGAAGTTGGACGGTTGGGTAGCGTAGCTTTATGATACATGTACATTAAAAGTATGATAATAACTTTACAAAAAAACAAACAATGTTGTTAAAGGGGAACTGAAGTCGATTTTAAGAATATCTTAATAAATGGAAAAAAATACGCTGATTTCAAAAATCAAATCAGTTTCTTCCAATATTTTTTTGTTAAAGAGGTATGAGCAAATATGCATTTCATTTTATGTTAGGGGATTTCCCGTATTACGTCATGACGTTGTTGAGATTTCGTGCCTGTATACAATCATGTGCCAGTTTAGAGGTGAATTAGTAACAGAAGCGCATGCAGGAGCGTTTTATTTTCGTTTTTTTATGGAGACTTAGCATAACACTTGTCATATAGCCTTACTGAACCAATGTACATGGTGACAGCTTACTTTAAGCGCGGTCATTAAGGCCTGCACGGTCCTGGACCTAAGCTGAATGCTGAGGTATACATGTCTCGTATTTAAATGACTTTTGAATAATAAGTCTTAGCAATTTATATAATAAATTATAAAAGTGAAGACAGAACAAGAAAACTAGAACAGAATGCATTAAACTGTAACTGCCAGCAATTTATAGAAATAAACCAGCCATCAAGCAAAGGCTAGACTATGCGGTGGGAAAAGCCTATTTCTTTCATGGTTTACCTTGGCTGTTTGTATAATGTTTTGCTGTTGTGTATGTGGTTCATTTAATGTCTGCTGTTATTGACTGAGTATTAGCCTACTGGTTGAGAATACCACTTATTGCATAAACCAGTTAATCCACAGTAGCCTATGTGTAGTCCGACAATAAGTACACAGTGTCGTAATTTCAGTCGAACACCTTACGCACGCCCGTGTTGGCAATAATTATTTATCCGCGGCTTCTGCATGTTCGACCTCTGTTACTTATTTTGTGGCACATTTACTTTACGGTTTAGTGGGAGTTGACTGTTCTTATATTGTTAATATATTGCCTTTTCTTTTGTTTTAGAATTACAGTCAATTAAACCTTAATAAATAAGGATTACGACAATTTAATTGACTGTAAATTTTTAAATGGATAAATGTTTAAGACCTGAACGATTCGATGCTGATGCTAACTCGCCAGATTCGAGCAAGAAATGGAAGCATTGGTTTCGAACATTCTCGAATTATATCGACAGCTTGGAGGAAATCACATCGGCAAGAAAGTTGAATATCCTCATAAACCACGTGGATGTCAGCGTTTACGAGTATATCAACGAATCCTCGACCTACGACGAAGCCATAGCGAATTTAAATGGTATCTATGTGAAGCCAATAAATGAAGTCTTGGCTAGATATCAACTTGCCATTCATAAGCAGAAATTGGAGCAGACTCTAGACGATTACTTTCAACAACTGAAGAAATTAAGCAACGATTGCAACTTTACTGCCGTTTCAGCTGCACAGTATCGTCAAGAAGCTATTCGTGACGCATTTATATCAGGAATTCATTCTAATTACATCAGGCAACGATTGCTTGAAAGCGAAAATTTAGATTTACAAACCATATTTGACAAAGCACGTTCGTTGGACGTTGCTCAAAGAAATTCAGAACAAATTGCCACCGCTCATTTACCAATTAACGAAACCGCAGTAATTTCAGCACATATAAAGAAGAATCGCTCTATAGAAGCCAACGACTATGCAGCAGCGGCAAATCAAAGGTGTTACTTTTGTGGAAACAGTCGGCATTATCGAAAATTCTGTCCCGCAAAGGATGCGACTTGTAGTAGATGCCATAAAGTTGGTCACTTTGCCAAAGTTTGCCGTTCGTCCCCTTATAACAATCAAAATACATCAGCCGCCGTGAGTAATTCTACATTAATGGGTACCTCAACGTTACTTAAGTCCAGAAACCGGACAAATGTAGGGATTAAACTTAACGGAACACCTCTAAACGCCCTCATCGACACTGGCTCCACGAACAGTCACGTTAGTAGTGACGTAGCAAAGCGACTTAATCTTACTGCATCGGGAGAACGCACACATATTGGTTTAGCTGTAAAGGGATGTTCTTCCCGCAGTCTGGGATCCAGTATGGCGACTGTAGAAGTACTTCAAAGGACTTATAAAAACATACCTTTATGTATTGTCGACGGGCTATTAACAGACGTTGTTCTTGGACAAGATTTTATGGAACAACATAAGAGTGTCAATATACACTTTGGTGGATTAAAACCGTCATTATACCTTGGAGCATTGCAGTCACTTAAGTGCCCATCGCCTCCAAGATTGTTTGACTACATGACACCGGACTGTCACCCTATAGTTACAAAATCACGACGACATGCTGACAATCCATTCATAGCAGAGGAAACGAAAAGACTGCTGAGTGAAGGCATTATAGAACCCAGTAATTCTCCTTGGAGAGCCCAAGTTGTAGTAACTTCAAATGAAAACCATAAAAAACGAATGTGTATTGATTATAGTCAGACAGTGAACAAATTCACACAACTAGATGGTTATCCACTGCCACGCATGCAAGACGTTGTAGAAAAAGTTGCCAAGTTCTGCATATTCACAACACTTGATTTAAAAAACGCTTACCATCAAGTTGAACTATCTAAAGACGCCCGGGCTCTACACAGCTTTTGAAGCATGTGGTAAATTATATCAGTTTACAAGACTTCCGTTTGGTTTAAAAAATGCAGTTCCTTGCTTTCAGCGCATTATCAATGATATAATCGAGAAGTATGATTGTAAAGGAACTTTTGCATACCTCGACAACATAACCATCGGCGGTAAACACAAGAGGAACACGATTTAAACTTAAACCAGTTTCTTAAGGTAGCAGAGTCCTGCAATTTAACCTTAAACGAAAACAAGTGCACTTATTCAACTGATACAATAGATCTGCTTGGCTACAGAATATCAAAAGATGGTTTACAGCCGGATCCAGAACGCGTTAAATCACTATTGGAGATACCAGCACCGCAAAATGCCAAGTCGTTGCAAAGGATCATCGGCATGTTCGCATATTACGCTCGATGGATTCCTAAATACTCTGATAATATTAAGCCGTTGCTTGATGCCAAAGAGTTTCCTCTATCTCGTAATGCTATGAAGGCGTTCAATACACTAAAAGAGACATTAAGTAAAGTGATCTCGGAATTATAGATGATGACCTACCATTTACCGTCGAAACAGATGCATCGGATGTGGCTGTTTCAGCAACTTTAAACCAAAAAGGTAGGCCTGTGGCGTTTTGGTCTAGAACCTTAAGTCGAAGTGAACTCCGTCACTCGAGCATCGAGAAAGAAGCGACCGCCATAATAGAGGCTGTACGGAAATGGAGTCATTTCCTACAGGGGCGGCGCTTCAACTTGGTCACTGATCAGAAATCCGTGGCGTTATGTACGATGTCCAGAAACACGGAAAAATTAAAAATGATAAAATATTACGATGGCGAATGCAATTGGGCCAATACGACTATGAAATTGTGTATAGAGCTGGCAAATATAACTCCGCGCCTGACACACTGTCACGAGCGTTTTGCGCTGGTATGGGACAGTGTTCTTTAAGCGATATACACACCCACTTATGTCACCCAGGGGTAACAAGGTTATATCACTTTATTAAGACGAAAAACCTGCCGTATACGCTTGAAGAAATTCGACGATCAGTAGCGGATTGCTCTATTTGTGCTGAAATTAAACCAAATTTCCACAAGCCGCAATCTGTGCCCTTAATTAAAGCAACTCAGCCATTTGAGCGGCTTAGCATCGATTTTAAAGGACCTTTGCCATCAGTTACTAAAAACTATTACATACTTACAGTAACCGATGAATTTTCTCGGTTCCCCTTCGCATTTCCATGTCCCAACATGGAAAGTAAAACGGTAATCCAATGCTTAAATCAATTGTTTACCATTTTCGGCTTGCCGTCATACGTGCATTCGAATCGGGGAAGTTCCTTCATGTCGAAGGAATTTGTTGTTTACCTCAACAATCGGGGAATATCTACAAGTAACCCGTCCATCTATAATCCTCGCGGTAATGGGCAATGTGAAAGGTATAATGGAATCATTTGGACAGCGGTAAAACTTGCTTTAAAATCTAAGAACTTGCCAATTAATAACTGGCAATTAGTTTTACCAGATGTGTTGCACTCAATTCGTTCTTTGTTATGCACAGCTACGAATGCAACACCACATGAACGAATGTTCAACTACCATCGCCGTTCATCATTTGGTTCTTCCGTTCCAACCTGGTTAAGCAATCCAGGACCAGTTTTGCTGAAACGTCACGTACGGCATAGCAAACACGAACCACTGGTGGACGAAGTTGAACTACTGCATGCCACTCCAAATTATGCACAGGATCGATTTCCCAGCGGCCGTGAGACTACAGTTTCAATCAGAGATCTGGCGCCCACGGGTCAAAGAAATGGAACAGAACAGATTGAAACCCCCGCTGGGGGTTTACCAGTACCATTACCAGAAGCAAATTAACAGTCGGAGGAATTGACGAATGAGACTGACGCACCTGATACAGTTGACGAAACGGTCGAATTAAACAAAACCAAATCAAATGAAGATAACCCCTCTGGGTTACGTCGTTCGACCCGACAAACGAAGAAACCCGATAGACTGACGTACTATTAAATATTTATTTGTTATTGTGCATTTTTATTTAGACGGGGAGAATGTCGTAATTTCAGTCGAACACCTTACGCACGCCCGTGTTGGCAATAATTATTTATCCGCGGCTTCTGCGTGTTCGACCTCTGTTACTTATTTTGTGGCACATTTACTTTACGGTTTAGTGGGAGTTGACTGTTCTTATATTGTTAATATATTGCCTTTTCTTTTGTTTTAGAATTACAGTCAATTAAACCTTAATAAATAAGGATTACGACACACAGCAAGCACTCAGATACGTAAGTGAAGAATATATATAATAGATCTTTACTTAACTACCCAAAATAAGTTAATAAGAATATACCACTTTTCCAATTTAGTTCTTTTTATTAGATATTGTAAAATGCCTAAAGTTAAGCCACTGAGAAGGAAGGAAGAGTGAATGGAGCATATTGTTTTGCTACGGGATGTACAAATTTATATTACAGCACACGAAATTCCAATCCACCTGTGCTCTTCCATCGATTTCCTCACAACGACAAAAAACGGGTGAAGCAATGGATACAACAATGCAAGCGTTCTAAACTACCTGGAAAAAGAACCGCAGTGTGTAGTGCACATATTTGTGACAAGGATTATCATAGTAAAATTGTATTTGACTCCAATGGAGTGGCCAAGATGATGAAAACAAACCACTAGGTGAAAAATACAGTTCCAACAATTTTTAATTTTTCTGATTATGATTTTAAACATAGTGATCAACCCAGTACATCCAAGTGCAACTTCAAGAACTTCTTTATCCAAGCAGATAATTGAAAAATAAGGGCTTTTAGTAATGCAAGTCCAGTCTGGTGTTATTTTGTGCACAAATGCATGTACATTCATGCAGCATAAACATTCTTGCGGTGTGTCTATAAGAATACAGTTTTTGCAACGGCACCAAGTCATGTCAATAGGTAATGTTTCTAAATAAACATTTTCTTCTATGGGGCTTGCATCTTCAAAGATACTTTCAGACGTTTTCCTTGGTTCAAACGCATATGACTGAATTTGTGTTGTTTTATTGTGTACAATAAAACTTCTTTTATCCATGCTAGAATGCTGAAAACTGTCATCCATTTTAGTGTTACAACATTAACTTAAATTTACTCTAGAAATGAAGAAAACAAAAAAAAATTGTTACAACTTCTATGCATATGTATACCAAATCTCTCACACTCTCAGTTTGTAGCCTAGGGGTTAATAATAACATTGCTAGTCTACGTTGCAGATTATAGCTATATATTGAAGAGCAAAAATCATGAAAGAAATAGGCTGTTCCCACCGCATAGTCTGATCTTTGATTGATGGCTGGTTTATTTCTATACATTACTGGCAGTTACAGTTTACTGCCTCCTGTTCTAGTTTTCTTGTTCTGTCTTCACTTCTATAATTTATGATATAAATTGCTAAGACTTATTATTCTAAAGTCATTTAAATACGAGATCTGTATACCTCAGCATTCAGCTTAGGTCCAGGACCGTGCAGGCCTTAATGACCGCGCTTAAAGTAAGCTGTCACCATGTACACTGGTTCAGTAAGGCTATATGACAAGTGTTATGCTAAGTCTCCATAAAAAAACGAAAATACAACGCTCCTGCAGGCGCTTCTGTTACTAATTCACCTCTAAACTGGCACATGATTGTATACAACGCATATAGGCACGAAATCTCAACAACGTCAATGACGTAATACCGGAAATCCCCTAACATAAAATGAAATGCATATTTGCTCATAACTCTTTAACAAAAAAATATTTGAAAAAACTGATTTGATTTTTGAAATCAGCGTACTTTTTTTCCATTTATTAAGATATTCTTAAAATTGACTTCAGTTTCCCTTTAAACAAATTCTAAGTCTAGTCGCCTGGATGATTGGCTTAGTGATGCGGCGCGCAGGACCCTTAGCCGAAAGGTGGCCGATAGAAACTTGCCGCTGTAAGCATCAAGTAGGTTGTGTCCTTGGACAAACCTTGTAAAGACTTTAACGGCAGTTTCTTAAACCTCTTGAACCTCAAACGGCAGTTTCTTGAAAGTCTATATTACCTTTTCCGCTTCTAATGCTGAACGACAAAAAGGCACCATGCGCTATATATCATTACCCGTATTTTATACATTTCCCTCCATAAGATATATAGCATTTCCCGTATTTTATACATTTCCCTCCATGAGGTATAAAGCCTTTCCCTCCTTTCCCGTAGTTTCCCTCCATAAGGTATGTAGCATTTCCCGTATTTTCACATTTCCCTTCATAAGATATATAGCATTATCCGTATTTTATACATTTCCCTCCTTCCTCGTAGTTTCCCTCCATAAGGTATATAGCATTTCCCGTATTTTATACATTTCCTTCCATAAGGTATGTAGCATTTCCCGTATTTTACACATTCCCTCCATAACGTACATATCATTGCCCGTATTTTACACATTTCCCTCCATAAGATATATAGCATTTCGCCGTATTTTATACATTTCCCTCCATGAAGTATAAAGCCTTTCCCTCCTTCCCCTTAGTTTCCCTCCATAAGGTATGTAGCATTTCCCGTATTTTACACATTTCCCTTCATAAGATATATAACATTTCCCGTATTTTATATATTTCCCTCCTTCCTCGTAGTTTCCCTCCATAAGAGATATAGCATTTCCCGTATTTTATACATTTCCCTCCATAAGCTATGTAGCATTTCCCGTATTTTACACATTTCCCCCCATAAGCTATGTAGCATTTCCCGTATTTTACACATTCCCCCCCATAACGTATATATCATTACCCGTATTTTACACATTTCCCTCCATAAGATATATCACTTCCCGTATTTTTCCCTTCCCTCCATAAGGTATATAGCATTTCCCGTATTTTACACTTCCCTCCATTAGGTATAACGCCTTTCCGTAATTCCCTCCCGTTTCCCTCCTTTTAGTTTCACAGTTTCCCTCCTTCCCTCCCGCTTTTAGTTTCCCTCCCTTTAGTGTGCATTTTCCCGCCTTCCCGCTTTCCCTCCTTTTAGTATTGTCCGGATTAATTAAAGGCTGCATTGCGACTACTTCTGAGCTACGTTACGAGCTTACGCTTCAAAGCGCTAAGTCTGTAACACACGTTACCGTGTTATACCGTAGGCCGGTTTAAAGCGCTAATCCTGCGGTACCGTAGACGCTTCGAAGCGACTAAGTTTTGACGAATGGAGTGTGCGGGCATAGATTCAACAGGGCATTACGTACCATAGCGGGGATAATAAGATTCAACAGGGCATTTCGTACCATAGCGGATAATAAATCATTCTGTAAAATTAAATCATGCAAACAACAATTAATTGTCACATTTTTAAACTTGAAAATTTTAATTGTGTGAAATGCGTAAAATAAGTTTTAACGCAATTTTCGCTTTATAATTTTAATTGATAACAGACTGTTTAAACTAAAGAAATATTAGATTACTCTCTCTTGCTATTAGCAACCCGAAGTAACACATATTGCCACATATCCGGAATCTATTACACTAGACTAGTCGGAAGAGAGTATGCTAAGTAACCGATACGCTGTAGAAACTGTGTAAATACATTTAGGAGACTGTTTTGTGTGAGCATCTCGTACATTAGTACCCGTGATGTAGTTAGACATGTGCGGTATTGAGGGGTTGCGATTTATTGTAAATAAGAGTACGAATGACATGTTTACTAAATAATTTTTTATTTACCAAGAGTTATTTTTGGTGTTTGAAGGCTGTTTACGTAAGAGTCAAGCAAGTTGAAAAGTTACGATATTAGTTTGGACGGCAATTATTTTAGAGTACAATAATATTTGCTAGAACAAATTTTTGTACAAATGGGTTATGACTCCTTAATTGATCGTGTGGGATCATTCGGGTTGTTTCAAAAACGGTTGTTCGTTCTATTTTTCGTGAATGGAATTCCGAACGGGTTGCTTATTACAGCGCTTGTCTTTCTTCACTTCGTTCCTACGCATCGATGCAAATTGCCTTTCTATGAGCGACAATATAACCAGGTAATTCACTGAGTTGTAGGTATAAAGTAATTTGTATCTTAACCTCTAAGAATAGACTAGAAAATGTGTTTAATGACAGCAAAAATGCCATAATATGATGTATTGCCTTGGGGGATTAGCATGTACTCGTTTGTTTATAATTTCTTCATTTCCTGCAGACTCAGATGGATCGAGTGAGGCAATTTGTCTCTGTCACAACACAGATGAACGGATGTGGTTTTCGGAATTTATCCACCATGCAGATTAATCAATTACTCGGTAATAAACTAATTTTGTTAAGCATTGGATAAATTAAATTTTTACTCTTTAGAAAAACCTTCTTTCAATTATTCGGAAGGCATCATACCCTTAGTTGATGACGTCGCTTGCTACGAAGGATATGATTACGTCAGTGACACAGGCATCGAATCAGCAATGATGGAGGTTAATGAGATAATTATAGGTTTCTTTCGCTAAATAAAATGCATATAAATTTAATTGTGATGTTCTGTTCTTCCTTTTTCCTCCTGCATTACTTACGTGACATACATTTCGTCTTCAGTTCTTTAGTATAAAAAATCAAAATATTTTCGAATTAAAAGCTAGACATTTAATCCCACTACAATTGGAATGTTAGAACGGTTTTCCATTTATCTCATAACAAAAGATTTTTTTATTTCGACAAATAAAAGATATTTTTTTAAAATATTTAGAGATGTTAACTAACGTGTGCGGTTGCAAATTTGAGAATGGTCACCAAAATATTTTTAGTCTCCTTGCAGACTAACAACATCAGAAAGTATATACAATAAATATCTTTTAAGATAAGAAAGCACAGTGGTTATATAGTAAAAACAAATTATTTTAATTTTGTCAGTTCGACGTAGTATGTGGGGATGCCTGGAAAAAGCCATTGATATCATCTTTGTATTTGGTTGGTATGACTGTTGGTACTTCATCAGGTTTAATCTCTGACAGGTAAGTACTATACTATCAGACACATTCCCAATGGATATTAATAAAGAAATAACTCTTTCATATCATTGTCACTAATATCTAAGAGATACGTTATGATGCTGTTTAAACCATTAACTTTTGTAATACCAACAAACGGTCAAAGTGATGCTGTATCGTAGGTGTACCGATTTCAATTACACGATACCCTTGTATTGTGCCTGTTTTTGTTGATGAACCCTTAAACCTTTTCTTTTAAAACAACAAATTCAATAAAATTATGCAAATACTGTCGACATGGACACGTTATCACATGGGTTCTTAACAAGGAGGCACGCCCCCTCAGTGTTGCATTCAGAAATTTTTAAGGGGGCGCGTGCTTTAATAAATTTACAACATTTTTTTAATCATTTTTGAGAGTCCGAGCTTTGCGAACAAAACTAAGCTTTTCCTGTACATGTTTTTTTGTTTTTTTAGATCAAAAGTACATTAGGTCAGTTGTGTAACAATATTTAAAAATATTTTCACATGTATTAAATACACTTCTTGTTTCCCTGAAAAAACATACAGAGCACAGCATTTAAACACTATGGGCATAAATGGTCATTTATTGCCCAAGGGAGGCGCGGTAAAAAAGGTTAAGAACCACTGCGTTATCAGGTCCAATTTTACTGTAATTTATCCCACACAGGATTGGGCGCCGCCCCGTCTTTTTAGCCTCTACCTTGCTTCAATTCCTGACAGTATTTTGCACAAGCTTTGCTCCAACTCTTACCACCTACTGCATTCTCCTTGCCATATGTGGATTATCACATTTAGTCAATTACATGAGTGCTTTCGTAATTGGTAAGAAGACTTTCTATATATTGTAATGGATAAACTACAGCAGATTAAAAAAATATTGCGGTTGTTTTTTTAGCAATATATCCGCAAAGCTGTAAATAAGGTAAATAAATAACCCCAAAGAAACTCAAGAATAAACATTGCATTAAAGCATGCATGGGCAACGTACGGCCCGCGGGCCAAATCCGGCCCGCCAAGGCTTCTCATCCGGCCCGCCAATAAATTTTCTAGTAATATATCAATATTCATTTATTTTATATAATGTGTCTTACGTTCTTAAAATCGCGTTATTTATGTGTTTTTAGGCCACTTTGTTTTTTATCATTAATTTGGCGTTAGTCCGGCTCAAATAGCCGAAGAAATGGCTGCTTTATAATAATGGCATAATCGGACCTATGACGCAACAATCGTGTTGGGCTAGACTTATCCCTTCAGTTATTTATGGTAAAAATGCTGCCTATATCAATATAGGTATACATTTTTTATGGATATCCCTGTGCAAACAAAATTGAAAACACATTGCATGTAAAATAGCATTACATGAATACAATCCAAACCCACAAAGATATGTACCCAGCTTACACTTTAAATCACAATTACAGCTCCGGCCCACAGTCAAGTTCCAAATGCACATTTTGGCCCCCAGTGACAAAAGGTTGCCCATGCATGCATTAAAGTAATCCATTTATTACAAAAAAACAAAAGATACTAAGTCTAGAAGCCAATGTAATACACTCATTTTATAATTTAATTTCTGTTTAATAGTCGCGCTATGTATATTAGCTCCGCTTTTGTTCGGATATATTACGTAATAAATTATTTTTATAGGTGCGGAATTTACAACTCCTAAGCGACGGAATTTAATTTCAATAAGTTCATTCATATCTTTTGCTGTGGGTTACATGATTGGGCCACTTTTCGCTTATTTTGTTCCCAACTGGCGCTGGTTGATGAGGTTACACGGATTAATTGGAATTCTGTACATTCCTATGTATTGGTAGGTTGTTTTATAACCCAGCCCTAACTATTTTTATGTAACTGACTCGTCTTGTTGCAATAATTTTACAGTACTCTTTACAATTGATAACTGTCTGAAAAAAAGATTGTATTATTATTTTTATGCCGAAATGAAGAAAATGGGTTATCGTTAAATTGTTTACACAAACAAAAGAGTAAAAAAAACTGCCTGACAAGTGCTATCTAATATTTATATGTATTTTTTTACAAAATATCGGAAAGAATGCGGACAGAATAAAGATGGAACTAATGTTCTTGTCACAATTTGCCCATGTTCTTTTGACTATTCGCGCGAGGTTCTCTCTGGATACTTATTATTGTGTTGATAAATACATAATCCTTAACTGACACGGACAAATGATATTGATCTGGTAAAGTTTTGTTTATAGGGTTGCTGAATTGTTTCCAGTTATTCATAAGAAAGACCTTTAAAACGAAACAACTCATTCTTAGGTTGATTCCGGAATCACCGAGGTGGTTGCTTTCACACGGCAGGCGGGAGGAGGCCTTGACTATATTAGGAGAAGTTGCACGGATGAATCGGTGTGAAGTTAACAAGGAAGAAATTGAAATGATTTTGGTGACTAGAATTTTGATTTTTCTTTAACAAGCTTTTAGTGGACAGAATACATTACTGATACGGGCTTTAATTCAGGCTTGAGTAGTATGGTAATTTTTATACGAAAGTTTACAGTGCAAATGGCCTATTTTTCGCAACAGCAGTTTTTTGTAATAATTATGAGATTCCGAAGATATCAATCCTAACTGGCATGCCTAGTTTGTCTCTCTTTAATTTTATCTTTTTTTATATTTTATCTCTATATCTTTTTTGCGCACTAACATTAATACTTCTTAGAAAACATGAAACATGAATATCAAGTTTGGTTACTCGGAAACCTATTTGTTTTTTCTTGGAGAAACAAATCTTAACCACTTTGTTTTGGTTATATTAAGTTTGATTAGGCAACCCTTTCAATTCGTTCAAAAATATAGATATTAAGTTTGGTAACTCAGAAGTCCATCAAACGTTATATACTTTGTATCAGATGTACAAAGAGTTGAGTAACTTGGAAACAAAATTATTTTTGCATGTACAAACATATAACGAAAACTTAAATAAGATTTTTTTAGATATCGGTGGTTAACGCGTGGTTTACATTACCCTCGTGTTGTATGTTAGACTAGTTGTGATCGCTGTGCTAATTTTTGTAAAATAGTATTTTAATTGCGAATAAACAACTAAGTCTAAATGTCTATATCAATCTACATTTGTATAATTATACAATAGTCGAACTTAAAAAAAATTATTATTGAAATGAATTATTTTATAAAAAGGAAGAAGAATTAGACGTCACGAAAGATGAAGTCACACACAGGGGGCTGCTGTTTCATGTTTTGGCCTTCATTCGAAATTCAAAAACGCTTATTATGGTTTTAGTCATTGCTTTTTCCTGGTACGAAAATATTTAAAATTTTAGAGGACAATGTTTTTATATGTCACTACATTATTGGCGTATAATTCACCAGTGTTTTTTTAATGAAATTTATAAAAGTGAAACAAGAAAAAATTATTACTTGTTTATCTCATATAGAGATGTCAGGGCACAAAGCAAGATTTTTAACATTATTTTATTTAAATGAAAAATAAAATATACATTCAAGTACATCACAAAATCCTGGAAACATATTTAAGTAGAATAATATTCTAATGATGGTTTGTGATTACATACACCGATTTAAGTAAAGTATTTTAAACGCAGGTTGGCAATTGTGGTCGTTTACTATGGACTCTCATTGAGCGTGGATACATTGAGTGGCGATATCTTTATCAACTGCTTTCTCATGGGTCTCATTGAAATACCTGGTGTGATAGCGGCTTTCTTGGGAGTGAAGTACTGTAGTAGATCTTACGCACACTCGGGATTTATGTTCACATGTGGTTTTGCCTGTTTAATGGCAGCATTATTTAAAAATGGTAAGTTTTCTTTAAATGTGAGGCCAATATAGGTCTTTCTTTTACCCAAACAGACTACCTTGTGTAGACCTACTTATTTTTAAAAATCCATCGTTTTAAAGAAATCTTTAAAATTAATGTGAAACAAGTATACAAAATGTATCTTCAATTCGATAAACATCCGTACAGTTCACCCAATTGCCACCTTGATATTTGCTTTGTTCGGGAAAACTGCGAACGCTGGAGTTTTCTATATCGTGTACGTGCATACTGCTGAGATAGTCCCAACCAACGTTCGGCACGTCTATATGTGCGCAGGATCGTTCTCTGGTAGATTAGGCTCAATAATATCCCCGTACTTTGGTTACGCAGGTAAGTGTAGTGTAGTTGTATGATGTATGTATATCCGGACAATAAGAACTTGATATGCGAACCAACTTATATTTTTTTAGTTAAGAAATTCGGATTCTTCGCTCCATATCTTACACTAAGTGTCGTAGTGATGTCGTCAGCGCTGATGACGTTGCTCTTTCTTCCTGACACTCATCTTAAACGTCTCCCGGAGTCAGTGGAGGATGTATTGAAAATGGAGAGGTAAACCGGTTTTCTTTCAATATACAAATTTGTGTTAACAAGAATAGGAAATGTAAAATCTTATACATCGAAAAAATTAAAACTTATATGGGTTTGGTCAACAAGGCCGGTTTTGTTTTTAATTGGTTTATGTATTAGTATTGTATGCCGTTTGGCAACACGACTGTACTTGTAACCATAAATAGGTTAATGAGCAAGGTAACATATGAATTAACACCTTCGGGTGACCTTCATTATGGCATTCAACAACACACGAAAATAAACACCTGGTAAGTGTATACTCAAGGTTTCACAATCAAATGTTTTGTTTAAACTAACAGTAAATAAACAAATAATTGGGACCAAAAATGCTGACAAAGTATTCTGACAATAGGGTATCTTACTCATGGTTAACCTCGTAGATGAATAAATGACAATCATCAGATTACAACAAGCTTATAGTACTTATTTTCAGCCTGATCTCTCGATGTCGTTCTACACAATCAACAGAAGATATCCAAAGCCCTCGTCGAGGCACTGCAACAACGCAAGAAATATAGCTAGCTGAGGTTTCATTAAATACGTCATCGATACCAATATTATAACATATTGTTCGATGTGGAAAACCTAGAAACAACGAGAACTGTTTATTAAATGAGATACAAATTATTGAGTGTATATATGATGCAATAATATATATGGCTTACGAAGTTTAACATGTTTTTTTAATGTTGCCTAATGGATATATATTTGAGTAGGAATAAGGTAAAATAAGATTACAAAACATTTCTTTCTTATATGTTGACAATAACATTCTTCTAGATATTTGCTTATTATACGTAATATCAGCTAGTAACTTACAAACAAACATTGCGGTGATTTACAATGTTACACTAGGGTAACATGTCTATATGTCGTGTACAAACTTGGACAGGCTGCTACCAGCATATTTATTTATATGACCTAGTAGTATAGAAAACGTATGTTTTTAGAGATGATAAACGTCCAGTTGAATTAAAGTATTATCTTTTAGACTTAAAAGGGAATGACCGTTTTCTCTTGTGTTGGAAAGTGATAAAAAGTTTATAACGGGCCTTTAGACTTTGGAGATTACAGGAGCATAGGAAAATTGGGTTAAATTTCACAGAAACATTAGTTAAATTAGTTTAGGTGTGATTTTTATCTGAATTGTAAAATACAATAAAATATCGCAAGCTGGTAATCACCATAGCTTTTATCCCGCTTTAAAATATATTTAATATTGAGGCGTAGACTTACGTGATCTAATGTAAGTATACTTCTTTAATTGCACATTAAATGTGGTCGTTACCTTCCAGTTTTAATTAAAACTATGTTTTTCTAAGTCATGCTATACCTATTTTAACTTCCTTAAAATCTCGGATTCGAAATCTATAATTAACAGGTGCCAATTCCGGTGACCATACCTATACTTGGTTGTTTAATCTCGTTTAGAATGCATGACTGATAACGTTCCTATTTCGCTGAAAACCTATCATAGATGTGTAATGTCAAGCCAAACAGGCTACAAGTTCAAATAGGAAACGATTGGCGCTTCTATCTAAATCTAGCAATTGTTAAGTTCTTGATAGCACTTAACAAAAGACCGCAAAATCCGTTTTTTAATGCATAAATGTATAAAAGAAGAGCAAATAAAGATTTTATTAAAGAGGTATCACCAGAGCCAAAATACATTCCGGCAAGTCGTTAAATAGGATATGTGGCGACTTGTGCAATATCACAGGTTCGACCCCAATACTTAACAAAGATGGGTGATCAAATAACTGCCACATGACGATCCAGTTAAAATACTATCAATTAATTACAAATAATTTTTTGTATTTACAGAATTAACAAGCGAAAGACTGATTTATTAATCATATAAACAAATGCTCCTAACTAATTTTTATTAATCAGCAACAAAAATAAGAAAACCAGATTTAATTTACTCTTGCATGCAAGTAGGTTTATTTTTTGCTTGCAGCTAGAAATTTGTTTAAAGAAAGTGTACAAGATTTTTAACATGCTAAATGTAAATTTAGTTCTTCACCTTAAAGTCAAATTAATATGGTAACGTTTTAGCTTAATTGACCCCCACGCAAACGGCCGCCTTTTAAAACCGAAAATAAATTTCTGCATTAAAAAAGTTAAAGCCCGATCTCTATACTCATACCTATAAGCAGCGCTTCACAAAACACTGCAGCCAAGCACATCAATGGACAGTGAAAGAAAAAAGTAATATGTTTGTGCGGCCTAATGTGTTGATGTAGGGGCTTCAGTTGTCAAGTGGATAAGTTAAAATGCGTTTAGTTGTAAGGGGTTCAGTTATGATGGGTTCAGTTGTGAAGGTATAACTTAGGATAGAATAGCGATAGGATATTTATCTTTATCCCCGTGAATGGGAAAACCAAGGGGGTTAACACACGGGTAATCGTCAGATCGCCTCGCGCCCATCGTCGGGTTACCGGAGCTATTGCAGTGTTTTGTATGATAGACACGTTCCTTCAATTTGGTAGAACCCATTAATCCGCTGGGTTCAGGCAATGTCCGTAAAGTGCCTTGCCTAAGGACACAACCAAAAAGTTTCATATCTGCAACCTTTAGATTGAAAGGCGACGCACTTAACCGTTAGACCAACCGAGGACTAAAACTTAAGGGGCTTAGTTGAAAGGGGTTTGTCGTGAGAGGTTTAGTTGTAATGGGTTATTTGTAAGGTGTTCCGTTGTAAGGGATTAATTTGTGATGGCATTACTTGTACGGGGTTCAGTTGAACTGGGTTCAGTTGTAAAGGGGTTCAGTTGTAAGGGGTTGAGTTGTCATGGAACCCTTGCAAGATAACGAATAAAACGCGCACGCTGGTTGTAATTACTGAATTCAGTTGGTAATGGGCATAGAAGTTGCCATCGATAACTTATACATAAAAAATATTTAAGGTGATGTAAGGTAAGAAATGTTTCCACAGAAAGCTAACTGTTGTGAAACGATCCTCATATATCTTATTGGGTCACAATTAAACTTATAAGTTATACAATAAAAATTCGTCCAATAAATCAACAATAAAACAAAAAATATACAGTATTTAAAGACAAAAATAATATATATATATTATTTTTTATTTTTGTAGGGGTTTGTTATAAAAGATTACATACAACCACAGCGAAAAACACAAAGACAATATATAAAACGGTCATAAGGTGAACACGACAAAACATGAAAAATTATGTACAATATCATTTAGAGAGACTTTATGCAAAGGTTGTATGAGGACTGCACTTGGTCGGGTGGGTGATTTCAAAGTCCGATGTATGTGCTTGAAGGGACGTAGCACGGTTGATTATAATTAACGTGTTTCAAATGTGTTTAACTGGATTGCAGTTATGCACTAGTGCTATTGGTATTAAATGTTGTTATTTTATCATTGGTCAGGCATATATATGTACTATTATGACGTCATACACGAAGGTCTTGAAAATATAATTAAATGCCTTAAGATTCAGCTTGTATATAAATAAAGTGTTTGGACAAACCGTTTGGTTGTAGGACAGGTAGAAGCTGCATGGCATCGAGCAATTCCTAGGAGAGAGTTGTTCATGCGAAACAACAAAATCTTTTTTCTTTTTTTAAACTACAGCGCCGGTTAGCTTATACGTTACCACTACCAGCAGCGCGTCAAACTGTCAGGCGAAAGGTGATGGGTTCGAAACCAAAAGCTTGCTTATCGGTGGTGTGCTTGGGGTAGGCCTATGCACTAAGTTGACTTGCTTGAAACCAGTGGAATAATGGTACAACACTAAAAAGAGGGAAACTGACCACACTATTTGCGTGAAAACTAACTCTAACCCCAACCCTAACGCTAATTTCAACCCCAACATTAAACTCAACTCTAACCCCAACCCTAATCTCTACCTGAACACTAATCCCAACCAGTCAACCACGGGGTCATTGTACATTGCACCGGTATCGATATAATACTGGTTCTTAATCTGTGAATAACAGTTTACTAACTGCTGCCTTTATATTCATCATATCGCATATTGTTTTCCTAAGATATTCTGGATATTGATCAAGGAGGTGCGGTTTGAACTTCATCTAGGGTGCTAAACAATTTGAAAAGAGAAAAATCGGCCTACAAAAAAAGAAAAAAGATTTTGTCGTTCCGCATGAAACACTCTCTCCGAGGAATTGCTCGATGCCATGCAGCTTCTACCTGTAGGACATCGCAAGCCAGGTATTTGCGTGGGTTTCAATTTTATATGTGCTGTTCATGAACTAGGTATAAACTTTGTCATAAGTTGTCTTATCCATGATGTCTATTAGAGATGCACCTAATGAAGTGCATTTTGCTTTTGCTTGAGCAAAAGTCTGGTTTTGAGCCTTTCTTGCACCAGGCATCCATAGGTATTGGCCATTAAGTAGAATTTCGTTTCCACCTGTCAAGTAAGAACTTTGGTTATTAATTTAGTCTTTTACAGTTGTTTCTAAAGACGCATAATAAACCATGTAGTTGAGCCAAAATAAATTAGGTAGGTTAGACTTTGACAATATTCGTTAGCTATATCTTTAACACATTCGATGCTAGTTTGGTAACATTTCAAGGTATCCTGATTTTAGCGATGCCATACAGCACCATAACCTATTCTTTTGTGTTTGTTAGGACTTGTGCATGAAGTTGAAGTCTGGTATATTTGGTCTGTTTTGTAATATGTAAATATAACTAATTCCAATCTTGTGATTAAATTATTAGCTAACCTGATGGTTCAAGTTGTTAGTGCTTCCCCATTTTGGATTGTTGCATATATGGAAAATGGAACAAAATCAGAGAGTATCTTGCTTTTATAATAAAATGCACATTTTTTAATTTGTTTGCGTTGTGTGGCTTACGTGTGTTGGGTAAATCGTGTAGGATGTGCAGTTTAAACCGATTGTGGTATTAGATATTTGTGTAAAATGTGTATGCTTTGTCTGGTTCGTTGTATATATAACTTTTCTTTCTATGCGGTTTTGTCAACAAGTTATTATTTAAAATCATCGTAAAATATGCAATTGTAATAATGGGCCCCATTTGGAAAAATGGGACATTTTTTGTCCGTTTTTGTTGCTAGAACAGCTTATCCAATTTTGATCAGATTTGGTGAATGTTATTGCCATCTTATCGAATTGAAACTTTAAGAATTGTTAGATAAATGATTTGGATATTTAAAAACTTTTTATGTACTAAACCCAAGGGAATTTCCCGAAGCCGTGGAAAACTAAATCGGGCTATTTTGGGAATTTAGCTTCATTTTACTACAGCGCTTGGTAAAAGGTATTAATTTAAAACATTTGGTTAAATCTTCCTAAATCAAACACAATTATTCTTTTTTTAACTACACTTATAGAAATAAGTTGGGTTTAATAACTACAGAACTCATGCGTTTATGCCTGTAGTAACAAAGCCCTGGATAACATAGATCTGGTGTGCACTTATCTGACAATAACATTTATTGTTTAATGAACATAAATAGAAAGCATCGGGTTGCTACCTCATGCTTTATTTTTTCAGAAACAAACTGCATACTCGGTGTACAAATTGTGGTTATGGGCCTGCTTGCATAAATATATAGCATATAAAATATGTTTTACAAATAGTGGTGGTGAAACACGTGGTTGACACTCTTACTTGGTAATTAATAATATGTTTAAGTAAATAACTTTGTTTTAATAATGGTCAATGGTGGCCAATTACCCTAGAAATCGTTGCTTTATGTTCCGTTATGTTATGTTGGTGTTGTTGTTAGCGAACTAAAAGAAACTAAACAAATATTCTGTGTTTCCTGATAATTACGTCAGGGCTAATGCTGCCAGTGTAAGGAGGACTTTTAATCGTTGAAACCCACATGATTTAATCGTTGAAACCCACATGTTGCGTCGGAACAACTCTACAATGACTGGCGGCATTACCCTTGTTATTAGCAACGCAGAGTCCAAAGATCCACAGTATATGGTCCATATACTAGACTCAACAGATTGTATGCGTCGATGGATATCTAGCGGACTGCATGAAGTCATACTATAAGTGGGATGTTAACTGTTTTGTGCGCGATAAATTTCTATTAGATAATGAAACTTTACTAACCTGAGTAAAACAGCCAATCTACAAACAAAGTCTCTTGCCAGCCTGCAGACCGGTCTATTCGTTCTAGTTTAACAATAAACCCGTGGGAAAATAATTCAATCACTGTTAAGTTAAATTTGTGAGGCAAAGATGGATCTTGGGTTCTTACTGTTGCGTTTACAAAAAATGGTACCGAATTCAAGCATAACTTGTATGGGACGAATGCATTTTTCTTCGAAGAATCCGACACCAGATTCAACTCGGTGGTTCCTTTTTGTAAGGTTGGCAGCTCTGAAATGTTAGAGGCATCAGAAGTGACAAAACAAAATTCAATTAAAAATCTTTACCTGATTTAACGATATTTAAGCCACCGCAACAAACAACATAACGATGAATTTTATGATCATCTTTGAAACGTGGGAAAATGTCACACCCGATCTATAAAAACACAAGATGGTGAAATAATTAAAATGTAAATCACGGGTTCTTTAAACTCCTTTTGCGAACCCTGTACAACAATATTTCTAGAACAAAAAGTTACAATCTGTTTCACGCGTTCAACAAAAATACTTTTTTTGCGCAAGTAACATTCGGCGAACGCAACAAATGTAATTGTTTACAAAGTTCGCCGGAAAACCTATCTCTGTTAACCACTCACACCTACTGCCTATTAAAACCAACCTTAGCCGAATATTAGCAAATTACTATAATACTTTTAAAAATACCCAAAAATACTTTTATTTAAGGTGGGATTGGGGTAAATGTCATAACAGTTTAATTTGGATATTTTGTAAGGACGAATGCCATTTTATCTTGTTTGTAACTCATGGGCTTGTCATTAAGACCGTATATGTATCGGTTCTGTTTTCGACCACTCGTGTGTACGACGAAACTCACCTAAACGATTTAACAAATCGCTATGTGGAATGGATATAATGACTTCTAACCTACCCAGTCATCCACCCTATCCAACAATATAATCAGTTTAATTCAAAAATAATCTAAAAGTTCAAGGTACAACGTGAAAGTGCAACAGATATTTTATTCCTTGAAGGTTTGTTAGATTTTTATGTTTCATCGAATATATCGCCCTGCAGAACACTGAGTCGAAAAATGGCTATATGATGGCTCCTAAAAAGAAACTTCGGTTGGGGAAAATAACTATTATTATCCTATGGTCCACTTAATACTATGCAGTAACACTTACACAACTTTTGTAACACTATCTTTCCTATGAAGAACTTTGAATTAATAAAAACTATACACTTTAATAAACAGTTAATACATTCACAGCACCTTTAAAGATAAACGAACGCGTCGCGAAAGATGCAGCTTTTCAGATGATGACGTGTGCATCCGCCTAATTTCGACGAAGTAAACCGACCAAACGAACTGAAATTATTGTTAATTTTGATTTACTAAAATTAATCGAAAATTTTGTCAACAGAAGTAAAAAGAAACCACGGAACTGGGTTCTTAATGCGTAAGAAGGTATATTATTTATTATTGACCCCACAAAAAGAATTATTAAGTCATAAAGGTGCGTTTCGTTCGCACTCCATCCAAAATTTAACCACACGTTGAGTGTTTAAACTTGGTAAAGAAATTTGGTATGATCGGGGTAACGTTGGTTTGAATAGTAAGTAGCCTAGATGAGTTAGTAGATACCAAGGACTTCCCGGAAAGTATATACTGGAGCGCATGCTTATAGAGTGTTTTGATAGTATCAATGGTGGGGATTTCCCAATGTTTGAACAAAATTTTGTAGAGTTTTGAGGTTGCGTTTTTATAAGGGTCAGTTTGCATTGGAGAGGTAGGGAGAATAATTAGTTGAACGCCTTCTATAACTATATCTACACTATTTCATCTTTTAGTTATGTTACAAATACCATAAAATCGCTATAGTTTATTGGAATCCGAGCAGAAATGCTGTAAGGAGATACAAGATATGGGCAAAATATAATAAATACAATTATAAGAAAGGTATTTCAAAGAAATAAAATAAAAAATTAATGTGTTGTATTATTTTTGTCTCAGCATATTTTTGGCTCTTTACACTTTTAATTAACATCGTCTTCTTCAATTATTGTAGTAATCTTTATTTGTGACCCAATACGAAATATGAGGACCCTTTTGATACAGTTAGCGTTTCTAACATGACGTCAACTAAAATATTTTTTATTTGGACTTTTAAGTTTTCCAAAAAAACTGCCATGCCTAGCTCCAGTATACTAAGTACTTGCAATGAGCGGGAGTGCTTTAATCGCCATTTATTAACGACGGTGGATCTTTTTTTATGTTTCTACAGCATTCCTGAGATGGACGCTTTCTTAAACCGCCCATCCGCTTAAAATAAACTACTCACAGTATACGTCGCTACAGTACCTAACTGGTGAAATTTATATGCTTTCTAAATTCACACGTAAAACTAGCAATTTAAATGCTTTCTTAAGGTAAACGTAAAACTGCTTTGGACGAATGACCCAGTTATACAATACGGGTAATAGTCTAGTTTTTAAAAATACGTTACATATCCTATATTGCGCAGATATTTATGTTTAATCCTGCATTATTTTTATGCATTTTTTATTATCGACTTATAAATATTTAGGTTTTGTGGTTAAAAAACTAAATCTTGTGTGGTTATTTTAAGCAAATAACCGAACACTTCCACATACGTTAAAGCAATAAGGTTAGTTTGAGGGTTGTAGACAGAAATATGAGGCTAGTAAGTTTTCATAGTTTTAGTAAGAAGTAGAACTAGGTTTACCGAATTTATTAGGAAATTTTCCTTCATGCCTTATGTTAGTGTGGCATTTTTACTAGAATTTTGAACGCGACGGTTCGACTCCAAAAATTGAGGCAACATTTAATAAGCGCCAAGGAATACCACCACACAGATTCGTTGCAATACATTGTTGCAAGACGCGCTACACGTGATTAAATAACGACGGCTAGTGCACCACTCTAGATAATGACTTTTAATTAAATGTTACAACACGCAAGAATATGGAGATTATTAAAGGAGGCTACGTAGAAGGTAATTTTTATCTTAAATCGTATGTGACGAGCGTACTAGGGTGCAAAGCATAAATATCTACGGTTTAAAAAAGCCGATGAAAACTTTAAATATAGTACGTGGTGGCAAAGTAGGGGGTATTTAGAGGATCTTTACGCAGAGGTCGTATGTGGACCGTGCTTGGTCGGGTGGAAGCTGCCAAAGACCGATCCAAGTGCTTTCAGGAAAGTATTTAACTTGCAACAACATCGCACGTATTGGTGGATATGCTACTTGGGTAACCAGGGTACCAGTCGCCGGAATAAGCTGGTTGTCCGAAACTGGAAATCGGTGTCTTAGTCTGCAAAAAAGTAGTGGAATAGAGTAAATCTACAACTGAATTAATGGTAAGTAATGTGACCAGTTCTGCTGATTAGAGATGCTTTATTTTACCATTGGTCAGGTATATAAACAGTATTGTAATGCCATACACTAAAGTTTTGTTGAAATTAATATTTTGATATAACTAAAAACGACACAGAGTCTCTTAATTTATATTTCAGCATATTAAAATTCCGCTTGTAATAAAAAAAGCTTACTGTCTGGTTAAAGGTCATCGCAAGCCAGATATCTGCGTAAGGTCCACTTCGATATGTTCTGGTCATGAAGTAGTTATAAACCTTGTCATACGTTGTCTTATCCATGATGTCAAGTAAAGATGCACCTAATGTTAAGCATGTTGCGTTAGCTTGAGCTAGAGTCTGGGTTTTAGGCGTGCTTGGGTCAGGCATCCATATGTATTGCCCATTCAGTAGAAATCCGTTTCCACCTGCCAAAGATGAGACTTTATAAATTATTATTTTGTACAACTTACTGTCAATAGAGGAGGAATAAGCAAAATAATTGTGCACTACAAGATAAAAGAATAAACTTTTTAGGATTTGTTTTCGGTATAGTCATTTTAACAGTTCTGTTTTAAGGCAGGTAAAACACCATGTCATTGAAAATTTGAATTATTTAATTATGAAGACTATGGGAAATTCTGTGGGTGCTACCCGCACAAAAAAATATTTTAGCACATTCGGTTCAAGTTTGGTAATACTGTATTTCAAGATACAATTTCGGATTATAAAGATTAAAATAATGTCATATAGCACCCTAAACCTAGTTTTTGTGTTTGATAAGGACTGGGGAATTTTGCTGGTTCTAAAAAAGCACTGTCTTTGATTGTATTAGATACAGGCCTTTTAGTTTTGATACAATCTATTGGGCCTACTCATTAAGTTGATCCGATTAGATAAAGTAAATTGCGCGGTCTTGTGTAGTTACATAGGGTGTTTTTGTTTTGTAAATTGTTTTGTGCACGATATTAAACTTATCACGTAATTGTTTCTCTTAGATAATGAAAGTTCACTAACCTGAGTAAAGCTGCCAATCCACAAACAAATCCTCTTGCCAGCCTGCAGACTGGTCTATTCTTTCTAGTTCAACGTTGAACCCGTGGGGAAAAATTTTAATCACTGTTAAGCTAAATTTGTGTGTGAGAGTTATATCTTGGGTTCTCACTGTAGCGTTGACAAGAAATGGTACCGAATCCAAGCACAACTGGTATGCAACGAATGCGTTTTTCTTCGGAGAATACGACACCAGATTCAACTCGGTTCTTCCTTTCTGTAAGGTTGGCAGTTCTGAAATGTTAGAGGTATAAGAAGCGACAAACAAATTCATTTAAAAGTCTTTACCTGATACAACGATGTCTGGGCCACACGCAACAAACAACATAACGACGAATTTCATGATCATCTTTGGAAAGTCGGAAAATGTTACACCTGATTTATAAAAACACAAGATGATGAAATTATTACAATGTAGATCACGGGTTTTCTCATTTTGTTTTGCTAATCCGATATAGCCCATATGTACTAAACACTTTATTTAAGTTCAAGAAGGTTTAGAGACGTTTTTACACATATTGCTATATGTTGGCCATTCGGCAATACATCAGTTCGGTATAAAATGTACATCGCTTCCCACTCTACATATTTTACATGCAACGTAACTTCATGGGAGCTTACTGGTGACCTGGGTGTCCTATACACCACAGGACACACGAATTTCATGGCAATCAATGTATACTAAACTAAACTATCCATAGAACAAGTGTTGTATACATGCGTCTTTATATATATATCCCAGGAAGTCAATATTAGGCATTGGTCTCTACAAAATATCTTACGATCCGTCTCCTAAAAGCACTTTTTGTTTCAGAATTAATTGAATGCAACTTTTCTGTGCGCAACTAGTAATATACAAAAACAATCTGTTTATCACGCTTAGCCTAAATAATCGATTTGCGTACGTTGCAGGTTAGAACATTCGTCGAAATACACCCACAAATGTTGTTGGCGCAAAGTTCTCGGAAAAAGCGATTGTTTGCGAAAAGGAACATGTCTGTTTTTTTTACTGGACTAAGTTTGTAACCCATAATGGGGTTGTCAGGAAATGCGTATATATATATATCGGTTCTGTTTTCGACCAGACGCGCGTAGAAAGGGACGAACAATTATTTAACGAATCTCTTTGTGGAGTTCAATCGAAAGGTTGAAGGTGCGAAACTGGTCGCTAGCTAGTCGGTTGTGTCCTTGGGCAAAGCACTTTACGGACATTGCCTGAACCCAGCGGATTAATGGGTTCTACCAAATTGAAGGAACGTGTCTATCATATACAACACACTGCAATAGCTCCGGTAACCCGACGATGGGCGCGAGGTGATCTGACGATTGCCCCGTGTGTTAACCCCCTTGGCTTTCCCATTCACGGGGATAAAGATGAATATCCTATCCTATCCTAAGTGGAAAATCATATTTGGCCGTTTACAGCTATCCTTGTAAAGGTACTTTAAAAATTTTAACATGCTACACTTAAATAAAATTTGTATATTGCATTCCCAAACATATTAAACGTTAAATTTAAACGAATACTGAGCAAAGTATACTTATGGGTTCCCTCCATTTTTCTGCGTCACGCTTGTGACAGGCATGTTATGTCGCCAGATTATTGGAATGAAGGAGTTATCAAATCAGGTTAAAACTTACAAAAATCCTAACGAACATGTTCTTATTTGCAACGACCTTTAATTTTACAAAAAAAGGAAATTTCCGACATCGGAAAAAGAGGAATTAAAAATTGCATATTTATATCATGAATTGGGAAAGTAAAAACGGAGTCTACATTCTCCAAGCTACTACGATAAATCTGTTAAATTAGAATATGCAAACGTGAATGTAATACATTTTTACAAAATATAAAAGAAAAGTTAAACAGTTAAAACCACCACAAAACGATGGTGAATTTCAGTGAACAAAAATGTAATGTTGTAACTGTAATATTCACCTATCCCAGACGAAAGAATATCCAGCGTGGTTTCATTTATCCTAAAATTAAAATTACCTTTTTTTACAAACAATCGAAATCAATTTGTCCCCAGTTTAAATTCAATAGTATCGGTTCCGCTTGAGCAGTTTGCTATAAACCGATTGTTTTGTATTTAAATATTGCTTTTTTATTCAAAACTACATCTGTATTTTGCATATATTCAAAGTTAATTAGCTTTTAGCCTATATATATTTATATTAGATATAAAAAATAACGTTTTAATTGTATCTGGCGACCATGTTGGTTGTTATTTCTTTTACTGGATTATTGCCCCAATCTTTTCACTCGCCTATTAAAAAAAATCAACGAAAAAAATAAATTAAGAAAATTTCGAGCATTTTCTATATACTCAATAAGCCGACACAGTGTTAGTTAAGATTTTGGTTTTTAGTACAACTGCACGGTAAATGTTTGACAAACTAAGCATTTTGAGTTATTATTCGGTTAATGAATATCTATTTGCGGCACAGATATTGTTTTAGAATTAAAAATACAGCTTATCGTGTGAATCAAGAAAATTATTTGACTCCTTAACATGACTTGTTTTTTTTTATGATACAAAATATATTGCAGTTGTGTGACGGATGATGCAGTTTTGCGGATGACGATATACGCACCTCCACAAAAATTCGGCGAACTGAAAGGGCCAAACAAAGTGTATTTATATTAACAGTTGAAGGCAGCAGGCTGCATTCTGCAAGCTAAACTCAGAGTCCTTTAATATTTACGTACATTATAAAGCTTGTTTTATTGAAACAGCTAGGAGATTCTCAATCAACGTCTTTGGAAGCTTTGCTTCACTAATATAAAAATGATCAGCTAAACAAGAACACCGGCGCGAAGCCTGGCACATGCTGCTTTAGACCGTACAAACATTGTTGAATCACCAACAGTGTCACTTAGCAAACACCCATTTGAATACTATGACTTAGAGGTATGACATCTTCATCAGCGTAAAAACGCAATTTTGCATGTTTACCTTAAGCTGCAAAACGTCAAACTGCATAAAAATTGTTGAGCAGTCAAACGACTTTCAAAACGACAATGTTTTTTTAAAAGATCATATCAAAAAACAATGTTGTAAAAAAAAACTTGAAAACATTAAAGAAGATATTGATGTGGTTAAATGGCATTTGGATAACATGCACAATGACATACACACTGATGTAAGCATCTATGGTAGTGTAGAAATTGTCCCTTTGTAATGGTATAGTTGTTGCAATAAAAGTACATTAAACAAAAAGATTGTTTTGCGACCCAGCATGACTTAGTCGTGCTTTTAAAAGTCTACGAAACCCAAACAAACGACTGCAACGTGACATAATATGCAGGTTGACATCCACCGATTTTCAGCGAACATTGAAAACGCTTACATGTCTTTGTTTGAACCGTTAAGGTAATTGTTGTTCAGAATGGTAGTTGAAAGGATTGCAGTTCGCACTTATAGAGCAATCAGGCTTTATTATTTTTTTTGTTTACCTTGTAGTGGTTTTTATGCACAATAATGCAAGTATTTGTCAATCCAGTGTTTAGATATTGCAGAAAGAAAAAGGCGGCAATGTTAGCTTAATGTTGTATTGTAGTACAAGTATTATGTTCCAAAAAAATAGGAAACTAGAGAATTGATCACTTTTTCATTACCACTGTTCGTTAAGTCCAGTTTGATGCCCCTTTTCCCTCAGGTTGGCTAATCACACCTGGTAATTATTTATTGCAAATCGATGGCGTATTTCCGGAATTCATTGCAAATCTGTTGCGTATTTGATGGATAACTGAGTAAGCGAAGACACTTAATAGATTACCACAAAAAAGTCAAAAATAAAAAATAATCATGAAACTCGTTCGTGTGTTTCTTCTTGTGTGTTGCTTAAACATTGCTATATCAGGTAACCATTTTAAAATGAAATTGTTTTGTCACTCGTAAACCCCGTAACATTCCAGAGCTGCCAACCTTACAGAAAGGAACCACCGAGCTAAACCTCGTGTCGGATTCTCCAAAGAAAAATGCATTCGTCCCATACAAGTTATGCTTGAATTCGGTACCATTTCTTGTCAACGCCACAGTTAGAACCCAAGATCCAACTCTCCCACACGAATTTAACTTAACAGTGATTGAATTTTTTTCCCACGGGTTCAACGTTGAACTAGAACGAATAGACCAGTCTACAGGCTGGCAAGAGGATTTGTTTGTGGATTGGCTGTTTTATTCAGGTTAGTGAAGTTTTATTATCTAAGAGAATCAATTATGTGATAAGTTTAATATTGTACACAAAACAATTCACACAAACCACATGTAATCCACACAGCCCGCGCTATTTACCCAAACTCATACAACCAATACCTGTCTTA
>CH003263.1:2215096-2233297 GCA_000149265.1 Ciona savignyi
TCCACATTCATTACAGGTGGAAATGGTATTCTACTGAATGGAAAAACGTGTGGATGCCTGACCCAATTACGCCTCAAACCCAGACTCTAGCTCAAGCTAAAGCAACATGCACAACATTAGATGCATCTTTACTTGACATCATGGATAAGACAACGTATGACACAGTTTATAACTACTTCGTGACCAGTACATATGAAAATGGATCCTTTGCAGATATTTGGCTTGCGATGACCTTCAACTTAACGGTTGGTGTAAACATTTTATTTATAAACAATCGAAATTTAGGGAGGCTTGACATCAAAGTAAATAGTAGATATGTATGGCTTTGCTTAAAGAATATTAACAAATTCAAGGGTACATTGTACATTTTATACTTTAATAAATGGCGGTACAATACTGTTTATATGTCTGACTACTGGTAAATATAGATCTTACAAAACTTAATATTATTTTAGTTATATATTTACTTTATGTCATCATTTTCTCCAGAGTATGACACGAATCTCAAGTTTTGGACAACCAGCTTATTCCGGTGACTGGCACCCCCATTTCCCGAAGACAAACCCAACTTACACCGCGATGCTGTTGCAAGTGAAGTACTCTCCCAAAAACACATGGTTCGGAATTTGGAATTATCCCCCCAACGCAACACGTTTTACATACAACCTTTGCGTGAAGTCCCTTTAAATTACCTACCAACCTGCAACCCAGTACGATATTCCACGTTTTGATTTGCATTTTTAATCCAAGAATAAAGTTATTATAAATTACATATAAAAAATATCAACTCAGTAAAGCACCTTATATTAATTCCAATATTTTGTGTGTTTTTTAATGAAGTTTAATTAATGGTAAATTCGTTGAGTTGAGTAGGGCACTGGTCCTCAATTTTAGTTACCAGAAGCAAGCAAGCTTCAAACATTTCCTCGGATTTTGATTCTATTGCAAATATTTGCCACATTTCTTGTGACAATGCCACAAACGTAGGATCGTTTAATTACTTGCTTTGCACAATGGACGAGACTCATGTTTCGCACATTCGTTCCGATTTGATTCAATTGTGTTTATGGTGTTCGAATGTAATTTTAAATATACGTGACTTTTTTGTTAAGTTTTATCAGGTTATCTAAAATACGTTTTTTATTTTCTATTTTTGCCGACACCCCCATTAACAAACAAAACTTTTTTGTTTAGTTAAAAATGTATACTCTCATTAGAGTCATGTATGTTTAGGCCAGGGGTCCCAACCTTTTTTAGTGTCGGGGCCAAATTTCAAATTTTAGAATACGTATGGAGCCGCATGAAAACACTCATAAAAACACGAAAACACACTGCTTTAAGAAAACAGTGACGTAACAATAGCAGCCTTTTCACAACTTTCCTTGCCTCTAATCTTAACTATGAAGTAAAAACTCTTTTCCCAGCCTTAAAACTAAGCAAGGGTAATTTTAGAATACTAATTTTTTTTTTTTTATTATTAGAATCAGATTCTAATATTTTTAGGGGATTTTCAAAGGTCAATGAGAGCCGCAAGAAGGCTAGCTGGGAGCCGCGGTTGGGAATCACTGGTTTAGGCTGTGCTATATAACACAGTGGAGTGTTTTTGCTATCCGTGTTCAGTTAAAAATAAAATAAATATTGTATTAGTATGTTGTACGCTATAATTAGGGCTGCACCGATATCTCAATAATCGCGACGCTATACTCGGCTACGATACTAATAAACAGGGTGTTGAACCGTAACTGAACCCAAACCTGTAAACCGGTCTGAGAAATTTATTTCTCATACCCGGTACTGAATCCGAACAACCTAATGTGAACTATAGTTAAACCGAGCGGGAGTTAAACCATTAAATAATGTTTAAATGAAGGATAGGATAGGATATTCATTTTTACATGAATATCCTATCCTACATAGTATCACTTTTAATTTTTGTAGGCAAGTTTACATTTTTATTATGTACATCGCAGTCAGAATGTACATAAATAGTATTCTACTTTAACTATTTGGTTAGTATTATTGGTAACAAAGACGATTGTTTTTATAGTCGTGGGGTAAATAATCGCCATGCTATTGCGCAATTCATTTCTAATTAATAATAATGCTTGGTTAACTGCAAATTGTTAGGCGTGATGTGTTCAGTTTAACAGCAGGTATTTTTGTGGTATTCAGTCAAACATCAAGTAGAGCAGAAATAAAACAGTTAGGACTACCGCATGTTTCATACGTATGTTCGTACAGTGAAGATAAATTATTAAGGCAAATTCTGTTCAAATGGGAAGAAATAAACTAAGCGAAGTTAAAAAGTTCTTCAAGTTTAATTTTTGTAAAAACTGGTCCGCATTTCAAGTGCTGGGATGTAGCACTGTATTGTCACTCTTTCAATCCTTAACGACAAATAAAAAGGAACCATGCTGAATGTACCATGCCAGACATATTTAGAACAAAATTGTATTAACTTGGCGTCAGCAGTTAAACAGTTCGTCAGACATACCGTGGAAATCTCCTACTTTAAGTAATGCATGTTTGCAGTTAGTAACAGTTAATCGCAGACCATTTAATTAAACTATTAGAAGATTCGGTTAATTGCTGGAACATAAGAGACAAAGTTTTTGTCTCAGCAAGCAAAATTAAGGGTGAAATTAGTCAGATATACAGTATTACGACCGACAACTGAGCCAATATGGTCAAAACTTTACATTTTCTGGCGAGGATGAATAGTGCTTTTCAAATACCTCAGCTAGCAACGAGCCGAGCGTTGATCTTCCGGATGACAGTGATGATCTCGAAATAGATAACAATGGTTGTACAGCTATCAAAATTTACATCGAAATGATAATTTGTGTTTGTTTCATTGCCGAACCTGTTTCCCTTTAACAACCTATGATAGCCTACACGAAATACGCATGCTGTGTAAAAAACTACTTAACTAGATTTAACTAGAAAACCTTAAGCAATATTAACAAAACAACGCTTCGACATCTGGCTTTACATGGTCTGTTGTCGTATTTCTTCAGTCTGTATAAAGCGTGGTTAGGTTTTACATATTAGTTTAGTTTATTTTTTCGCTCCTTAAATTTTTTTTGGTGCAAAAACAGTTATTGCACTATGTTTAATAAATGAAGCACTTTAAGTGCAGAACTTTACTGCACTAGAATATATAAATAAACTAATTTATAATAGTAATATTTACAATATACATAAATATTTAAAATAAGACTGCAAAAATAAGAAAAAAGACAAACAGCAGCAAGCTTCCGCTTTTTGTGTGTAATTAATGAATAGTAAGTCCGAAACAGTTGAATGTGTAGTCTCCACAGTAATTGGGTTGCACTGTCAAATCTCAACTTTATTGGGGCATCATCGCAGAAAAGAGGATCGCAGCCGCCGGCGAAGAGATATTAGTTGGTAAGTTTATTGCAATAATTAAAATATGGGGTTGATTTTACTTGCAAGCCTTATTTTAAAACAAACTAGTTTTATTGTCATCAAGATCGCCATTGCAATCCGTTGAAAATGTTTAACTTTTCTTTTGTAAACTCCCAATGTATATTCACGATTATCGCGATACGTTACCCGTGATTATCAATATTTTTTTAAATATCGTTGCAGTACTATAGTTATATTCACCGAAAAAGTAAATTTTCATTTCGCGAGTAAAGATTATTCCCAAGTGTTTACTTGCAACACATCAAGGTTATGTTAGCTATACCAAATATAAAAGTTCCATTTCAATTTTATAATTCCTTTTAGATTATTTCGGCATACAAGACACCCGTGACATGCGTTTAATAAAAATATGTTTCCAAAAATTTAAGTTTTTTCCCTATGTAATTATAAAAATGAGCACCTGTTTGACAAATCTCGAAAGTAAACTAATATCTACCAGAATTAATAAAAAAAATGTGTTGGGCGCTATTATTTTTAGAAAACAAAATGATGAAAAACAAGTTTTCCTCAAGTATAAGAAAGTTCGACTAGGAAAAACCCAAATCTGACTTAACATATCGATAATATAGGGTTAGCGAAGCCATTGCATTGTCTGTGTATGATTAACACGTTTCTTTAATTTAGTAGAACCCATTAATCTGCTAGGTTCAGGCAATGTCCGTTAAGTTCCTTGCCCAAGGACACAACCGACTAGTTAGCGACCAGTATTTTACCTACAACCCTTGAGCTGAAATGCGACGCACTAAACCACCAGACTAACCCCTCGCACTCGATGTCGTGTTATCTTCCATATCTAAAAAACCTTTGTTGATTTGAAAAATCCCTCCAGACGATTTCGAACGGACAAGACAGCCCTGTCATGCCTTTGGTAAAAATAAACCGACTGAATATCGGGTATTTCCCTTGTCGAGTAAACAAAGGGGCACCTTTTGACATATTTAAACAGTGGACTAACATTATACACAATTAATTTAATATGTGATAACAAGATTGGTCGCTAATATTCCCACTAAATAAAATGCTGGAACAACTATCAATTAGAATAATAGTAAGCAGGGAATTCCCTCGCGTACAACGCCAAATTTTGGCTTTAGCAATATCTAGGGCCTATAGGCCATGTTGTCTACCATATCTAAAAAGGAATTTTGATTTGAACCGTACCTTTCAGCCAATTTTCCAGTTTTTCCTAATATTTTAACGATCGTTATGTAGTGAAAAATAAAACTAAGCGTTAAGAAATAAATAAGAATAACATTAATTAACGGATGGCCTACATTATTCAATAACACCGACTACAAGTCAAAGTGTACACACATGATCGGGAGCAGACGGAAATTTTATTTCTTTATAAAGTGCATACGCTGGCAAACAAACCGTTCCAACATGCGATTTTGTTTGAACCCGGTATAATTAAATCATTCAAAGCCACAAACTTCCTTGCAAACTCTGCAAGGAAACAACGCTGGAAAAGAAATTGGAAGAGTTGACACCGAAATTTCGGTTAATGAAAATTGGAAATCAAATTAAATTTTTTTTGCTCAACATGACGAAAAGCATTGCTTGTCCAACTACTTCGATTTTGTTTGCACTTTCCTATCATCACTTGCATTTCATTCACTCAAATGAATAGCCTATGAGATATAGTAATACTAAAAACTATAAATATCTATTTTAGGCAAGAACTCCCGCCATGGTTCCACCTCATTGGTTTCTGTCGGTTAAACTTCAACTTAAGCCAAAGGGGAGAGGAAATGTAATGAGTACATCCACGGCCGGGTGCAAAAAAGTGCAAACAAACCGGTACAACCGACCCAGCATAATACACACTTTGTTTGCGAACTGAGACATGTAATGTACGAAGAACATTTATTGGAAATTGCTCTTAGACATTTATGGTAAACACCTCTTCTGTCGGTCAAAGGTGTATTGTCATATGTATTTAATTTATATAAAACGTACAAGAAATATGTTTGAAAATAGCTCAAGTGCAAACATTCAAAGTAGGAAATTACCCTGCTATCTTATCAAATGCAAACGTGATATTAATATTTACTGTAGTTGTATGTCCATATAATTAACTGTAGCCAATTTTACATGATTTGCATAAAAATCAGTTTGTTTCTGTTTTATTCCTTCATCATAAATGCATTTAACTCCATAATCCCCATTTATTTGTTGGGAGCTTAGTTGTTAATACTTATGTTTTAAAAATTGCTTGCAAAAGTCAACTGCAAATAACTGTTTTGCATATTGACTTCGAAAGCATATTGTGTTGTTTCCGTTCAACAAGTTAAAATTGGTGCGTTAGTCGGCAATCATTCCCTGTGTGGCACAGATACTCGCTGCAAAATGCAAACCGCAAACAGCTTGCTACCTTATTTGCCAAGCATAGCGGTTCGGAAGTTACCGAGCTAGACATCGTCTCTAGGAATCACGTACGCAAGAGTATAAAAACGCGGAATTGGTCTTGAAGGCGCCACTCCCGTCAGAACCAACCATGAAGAAAGCAGAAATTGTCGAAGCAAGGAAACCGCTAAAGTTGTCCGAAGCAGCGGTGCCAAAAGCACCAAAAGATGGCGCGGTTGTAAAGGTGATAGATGATTATATATATATATATATATCGTTAATTGATTGGTGGTGGGGCTGAATGGTTAACGCTAATTTAAAATCAGCCATCATGGTCTTTAAACTATTTCCGGTAAAAAAATTATATGATATTTTTTGAATTGACCTATCAAATTCACCAAGTCATATACAAAATTATATGCAAAAAATAGTCTTAAACAGGCCGATTACGAGTTTAAAACTTTGCCCCGTTAAAAATGTATCTGCGGCCAGGTTTTTTTTTGATCTTACGACTCATTTAACAGAAAATCGTGTGTTACGGCATACAGGTTTGATCGTTTGGTAAAAGAAAGGCAGAAGGTCAATCCTTCCGTTGTGGCAAGGCACTGATCTGTTTAGATTGGACACAGTTGACAAATCGGTTAAACTAAAACTGTAGCAGCGTCTCAGTTGTATACAATAAATATGTGGACAAAATTAAGTATCCTTTCCTAAGTTTAGTGTATTTTTCCCCACAATAAAAACGGGCAGCAGGAGCTTTTATAAAAAATGGATACGGGAAAAATATGGCAAAACGACAGTCGTTAAAACACGCATTTCACACAATCAATTATTTAGTGTAAGTTTTAAACGTAGCAGCCAAACCCAACAGTCTTCTACAATGCTTTTTACTTGTTTCCCACAGCTGCTATACAGTGGTATTTGTCACTCAGACATCCACCAAATCGACAACGGCTTTGACATCGGCGGAAGGTTCACTTGTCTCACAGACAACCCGTTGTACCAGTTCCCGATTGTTCCCGGCCACGAGATGGCAGGCGTGGTCCACTCTCTCGGATCAAACGCAGGTTAAAAGTTTGATCTCTATTTTATATGCTTTATAGCAGCGGTTCTCAAACTGGGGTCCGCGGTCTTTTTGGTTCCGCGAGACAATTTTCTGGGACCGCGAAGCACCTTCCAAAAAAATAAAACGACGCTCCTAAAGAAAAACAATTTGTGTAAAATTAAGTTTTTCTGCAACTTTTCTTCCAATCAACTTAACAAACACAATTTGTCATGAAAGCTTACCGGCTACATAGGCATTTATGACATCACAAGAAGCTATTTGATGTCACATTAGTGCAATTCAAAAGTACCAACAAGCTGAGACACAGAACTCCTACTATAGTAGGAAATAGTACAACTCCTATTATAGTAGGAGTAAACATTTAAAAAAATGCCAATATCAGAGGCGTCTCGTTTTTTCTTAAGCCAAGCATCCGGGTTAATATGTTTTGTTTTAGAATTGTAACGTTGCTAAATTTTTCGTTTTACTTTCCTATTTTTCAAGGGGACCGTGAGTCATTTAAAAAATTGCTAGGGGACCGTTGCGTAATTTTTTTTTTAAAAGTTTGAGAACCGCTGCTTTATAGGGTGCGACAAAATACACACGGTTAGCATTTATAACAACATCTAGTTGGGTTTAATATAGGTCTACAACCAAACTTTTGCTAGGCCCAGGTTTTAAATTAGGACCTTGGGCCATAAGAATAAATCACGTTTTATCTGTATATTCTACTAGGTCCAGTGCCACTATACCGTTTTACCATTATTCATTGCTATTTACCTTAATGGGCCAGGTTTCGAACCCGTGATTAATTTAAACCCGGGACGCTGATGAGTGGCATTCTGGATATTAATCGGTAACAGTAACCATTTGGTCACACAGGTATTTTATGATTTCTATATTATACGAACAGGTTCAGCTGAGGTTAAAGTGGGCGACCGTGTGGCTGTTTTCCCATGGATTGGTTGCAACAAATGCGGGTATTGCAATAACGGTTATACACAATTCTGCAAGGAGAAGCACCATACCATGGGCTTCGGGGCAGTCCCTGGCGGGTAAGAGCAATGCAAAAATTTTCAATATGACAAATACTTAGTTATTTCATTTTTTGTAAAGACTATTCATGTTTTATCACTGTGCATAGCCATAGGTGCACTCAGTCGGACAATCACATACCTTTTGGTGTTTATGGATTTATTTCTGTATGTACACTTAACTATGCCTCTGAGTTTTTCATGTAGGATCACTTTGCATATATCTGGGCCAGGCCCGGTGCTAGGAACCGCGGGGCCCAATTAGAAATGTGATGGCGGGGCCCCTACTTTTCATAGCAAAATTGATGGATGTTTATATGTCATAAAATACATACCAGTACATACAAACTATAAAAATAGACTTTTAATACTTAAAACAAATTAAAGGTAATGTGGATTCCTATTTACGATATATTGTTTTACTTCCAAACATATATATATATATATATATTGTTTAGCAACCATATTCATTATGACGTAACAGACAGACACAGAAATATAAATTTGACCTAGTTACGATGCATAACAAATTGATATTATGAGAAAAATATTATTTCACTTTTTATTTTACGTTTCAGTAGTATTTTAAACCTCGTAATACAGAAAGACCCCCGCTAGCGCGGGGCCCCTTCAAGGTGCGGGGCCCAATTTGATCTAATCGGTCAAATCGGCCTAAAACCGGCCCTGATCTGGGCAATAATTTATTTATAAATCCGCCTGATTAGATTGGAGGAATATTACGTCACCGCGAAGCATAAGGTTTGTGGGTTCGAAACTGGTCGATAGCTAGTCGGCTGTGCCCATAACCAAGACACTTAGCGTACATTGCATGAATGAAGGGGTTTTACTAAATTGAAGGAACGTCTAAATATCAATGAATACACTGCAATAATTGCGGGAACCGTAAGATAGGGTCGAGGTGATCTGACAATTGTTAACGCCCATTGCATTTTCCCATTCATGGGGATAAACATAAAACTTTTACACTTTCCTATCCACTTTGGTCCACTAAATGTGTAGAGGTTTATAGTTCTGAAAGTTAAATGGTTTTAAAATTATTTTTTTTGATTTTACATAAGATTTATCATACTTAATAACAGCAACGCCATAAATCATTTATTGCGACACAGGTACTCCAACTACACAACGGTAGTCCATCACAAGTTCTTAGTGAAAGTACCGGCGTCCATGCCACTAAGCATAGCCACCATGTTACCATGTTCAGGCATCACCACCTACAACGCTGTGACTACGGCTCTTCCAGCCATTCAAAAAGCAACCACTTTTAAAGGTACTTTTAACATTTATCTGTCTCAGTTTCGATCCGTCATGTGGATAAATCGTTATATGTATTGGCCGCGTTAACCATTCGGCCACACGGCCGGAAGTCTTAGTAAAGATCCCTTTCGTGGCTCAAAACATACCCCGGTTAAAACAAAGCATAGGTCACCGACTTTGAATACTTGAGGGTGAGGTCTTACCTCACTACATTGCACTTATGACTGACACCCGATTAACATATATATTGTTAAAACACGATTTCAAACTAAAATGATTACCCATCCAGGCAAAGCATCAATGCTGATCATCGGGGCTGGAGGGCTGGGTCTCTGGGCTCTTCAGATAGCTAAGAGTGTTTTACCAACGACAACCAATATCGTTGTAGCTGATATAAGTGTAAGTTAGATATTTTATTTACATCTTTTGCCACGGTGTAAAATTCCACATGGTTGGCTCTTGAGGTACTGAGATGGAAGTTCGCTTCTGGGCGCTGTACGCCGCTTGGATCTTTTGCAGATTCTTGTTTTTCTCACGCAGCAAAGAGTTCACCTGTCAAATATAAGATTGTTTTAACGACTTTTTATTTTGCTCTCTTTTTATGTTTGTGTTGTGTGATTTAATTCATTTGCTGTTATTTAATACTAGAAAAAAATGAATAACTAATTAAAATAAAATGTTTTCGGCCATCTTATAAATAATTCAAAACCAAAGGTTGATTTTATGCTGTTGTTTATTACAGTTAATCTTCTTTTTCCTTACTACATTCGATTTTAGGAGGGAAAACTTGGAAATGCTAAAGACCGGGGTGCGGACGCTACAGTAGCGTGGGAACCCAGCAAATCGGAGGAACAAATCATCAAAGATACTTCACAGCTTGGAAATGATGACGGATATGATGCAATAATTGACTTTGTAAACACGGGAGTGACTTCAACACGGGCTTTTGAATGCCTGAATACGGTAAGATTAAAAATGGAAAATATGTAAATTTTAGACTTTAATAAAACAAGGCACATTTATCAATTTAAGATAAAACGTTAATACCATTCTTCCCTTGATAACACCCCCTTCCCAATGAGAATTCGTTAACCTTCTTCATCTCTTCTCCAATAGGACGGCCTCCAAGTTTGCGTCGGGTTGTTTGGTGGAGCAGCCAGTTTCCCTCTTCCCGTAGTCGCCCTTAGCGAGAAGGGGATGAAGGGAGTTTATGTGGGGAGACTTCAACAACTAAAAGATCTCTTTGCACTGGTGGAAAAGAACAAGGTTGTTAACAATGAGTTTTTGCATTATCATCGGAATCAAAACGTCATATATTTTTGAACCACCTTGTTTTAAATTTAAGAGTATATTTTTAGACCACCTTGTTTAAAACCTTAAGTACTCCATATGACGTAATCCGTATTTTCGTGTTAAAGATCGCATTTTGTTTCGTGCAGATATTGTACTTTATTTGTTTTTCCCATGAGAGAATACTTTTATTGGGTTTATGCGAAAGGACTAATAAAGTAAGCCTTGATAAATCAATGATCTATGTCGTCTCGCACCCTTTTGAGCTGTTTTGTCTCACTGGTTACATATTAACAGGTTATACTTGTGTTACAGCTGACACCACCACCGCTAGTATACTACAAGCTGGAGGAAATTAACTCAGCCCTCGACCTATTGAGAGTTGGAAAAATTAACGGCCGTGGAATTATAAAACACGAAGGCGCAAATGAAGACGCATAAAGTTGTACCTGCCTTGTATCATCTTCTTCAGACATAAGCCGTTCATCTGCTATATAACCCATAGACATTTGTTTAACCTTATAACCCATGGAAGTTTTAACATACAATGGTCACATATTGGAGTGTGAGAACCATTACAACACTTGATATTAAGATGTGATAAGTTAGTACGGTCGTGTGGCCGAATGGTTAAAGCAACAGATACATATACAGACTTCTAAACAAAAACGATCTTAGTGACGAAACCTTAATGGGTTCGAAACTGAACTAAAAAAAACAAAAAAACGTGATTAGTTAAACGGGGTTGTGGCCAAATGTTTAATGCGACCGACACTTGAAATAGGTATGTAAAAACGGTCTTGTGGTCGAACCCATCAACATACTATCGAATGGCTTTAATCAGTTAACAACGATGATAAGCTTTTTAATAAGTTGTACAACGGCGGTAAGTGTTTCAATAAGTTGTACAACGGCGGTAAGTGTTTCAATAAGTTATACAACGTTGGTAAGTGTTTCAATAAGTTTTACAACGGTGGTAAGCTTTTTAATAAGTTATACAACGGTGGTAAGCTTTTCTATAAGTTATACAACGATGGCTCGCTTTTTAATAAGTTATACAGTCGTGGTAAGCTTTTCAATAAGTTATACAACGATGGTAAGGGTTCTGTGGAAATACCAACAAAATTGGAATTTTTCCGTGAAAACTGTTAATAGATCCGTCAATTTTATTTCATTCCAATGTAGAAAGGGCATGAATTATAAATTTATTTATGTTATTTTCACCTCTAAGGGTATGGGTGTTTTAGCATGGGTTTCCCTTGTGCACAATCAGATTGCCGAAGTTTTTGCAGAAAATGCTGTATATAGATATTGTTCTGTATTTGTTTGGCTAATTATTGTACCGGACTTGCACAACGATACAACAATTTTACCAAATTGGAGGAACGGCAACGTTCTAACCCCAAAGCTTTTCAGCCGGATACGACAAACGTTACAACGATGCTTCTTCTTTAAACGTAAATGTTGCAGCACAAGAAAATAACGGCTTGTAGGCCATGGTTTTATTAGATATTTATTTATTCTAAATTTAAATAAAAAGAGATTATAATATATATTTGCTTAAATTGTTTTAAAATAAATTTTTATAGTGTGCTACTGACGTTTTGCCTTTAAATGTTCATTAAACTACCTAAACTACCTTGGCGCACAACTTGGTAACCTTAATGCTTTCACATTTTCTCCTCTAAATTAATCAGAATAGTTTAAATATGGTAACATTTCTTTATAAAAGACGACGCACTAACCCACCAAGATATTGATAAGCCGACTGAAATGCAAAAGTTGTGGGGTCAATGTGCACTTAGATTAGGTACTTTGAGATAGTTTTAAAATAATTTTATAATCGCAGAAAAATACGAAACAAACAAACTTCGGTTTATAAATACAACATGTTTGCCAGTTCGAGGCAAAACATTGCATTTGTTTTTTTAGTCTGCGAAAATAACAATATTTTCCGAGAGTTGCTGCTTTGTAGTTTGGCCGGCTAGTTCGTATACATATTGACCTTAAGATGGCGTATAAACAATTATGACCTCTATGGGACGCAGGATGTGACAAGGGTTAGCCTTGATCCCTTGGACATTGTTTCTTAAACGAGGGTTTTGTTGAGTAACAATGGTGGTGATTCTCCAATATTTCTTTGGTTGAAAGCAGTAGGCTGCGCACCGGTATTCTCGTTTAGCTGTAAAGTTTTGTAATAATGGAGCAGTGCTTTGTGAAATAAAGGTGTCGATTGTGCATCTGCTAGCTGAGTAGTCGGGAAAAAGTTGCCGATGTACAAGGGGGGTTGGGCTCAAAAATTTTAGGCAAAATTGTAGAGGGTTTTAAATGTCGGTTGCAGATTGTAAAAAATCAAAGATTTCCTATTGCAGGATTTTGAGTGACAGCCGTTTTTGTAAAGTCAGTTTGCATTGGAGAGATAAAGAGAATAATTAGTTAAACGCCTCCTTTAGAATGGCAATTAGCGCATGTTAGGATAGTATATTCATGTTTATCCCCGTGAATTGGGAAACCAAAGGTTAACACACGGGCAATCGTCACCTCGCGCCCACCGTAGGATTACTGGAGGTATATTGCAGTGTATTGTATAGATACGGTTCTTCAATTTGGTAGAACCCATTAATCCGCTGGGATTAGGCAATGCCCGTTAAGTGCATTGCCCAAGGACACGGCCGACTCACTATCAGTTTTCCAATTTTCGCATTTTAACGAGTGTTGTTCAGCCCTCTTTTTTAGTTTAGTTTAGTTTATTTTTTCGCTCCTTCGTTACAGTAAAGAAGAATAAAACAATTATTTTACATTGAGGAGACAGGATAAAACGGCAAAACTACAGTAGTTAAAACACATCAGTAAATAAACACATTAGGCCTACAAATTAAGGAAAAAAAAACGATGTGGCCGTTAAACCTTACATTAATACAAATAAGTTTCAACGAAACAAATTAAATCAAAATTAACTAATTAAATTTTGTGTTATTTAATACTTGAGTAAAAGTGTGCAAGCGCGACCCAGTACTGAGGGGGAGCCGGCTTTGGGATTAAGTGGAAAAAGAAAAAAACCCTAAAATGAAATTCCACCAGTGGTGAAAAAAACCGTTTCAAAACACACTTTTATACATTAAATTATTTTTGGTGCAAAAACAGTTATTGCACTATGTTTAATAAATGAAGCACTTTAAGTGCAGAACATTACTGCACTAGAATATATAAATAACCTAATTTAAGATAGTAATATGTATACAATATACATAAATATTTAAAATAAGACTGCAAAAATAAGAAAAAAGACAAACAGCAGCAAGCTTCCATTTTTTGTGTGTAATTATTGAATAGTAAGTCCGAAACAGTTGAATGTGAAGTCTCCACAGTAATTGGGTTGCACTGCCAAATCTCATCTTATTGAAGCATCATCGCAGAAAAGAGGATCGCAGCCGCCGGCGAAGAGCAGGTGAATGAGCCGGGGAAGGTGGAAGAGCAATCGTTTCCGCCGATGTGATTTCTTTGCAACTGAAAAAATAATTTCTGGGCAGTATGGGTCTTATAGACTGCTAATAGAAATTATAAGAAAAGAAAGACAGTGCATAATAAGAGTGAATAGAACAAAGTGCTGGTGAAGTACTAATAGGATGTGGCATGCAGTAAAGTAATAAATAGGGGGAATACTATTAGGGCCGGCAATAAACTATAAAGAAAAACAACACTGCAAGATACAAATTGCCATCGGCATGCCATTAACAGTAAAAACCCTTGTGACTAAAATGGTGAAATGATAAAAATAAAACAGCATGCTGTTAATAGCAGTAAAACATTGGGCCAATAAAGTGATGGTGAAATAGTAAGATTGTGAACAAAGCAATTTATTTTTTTAATTCTTTGGTAATGTTGTTAAGTTTTCACTGTTTATGAAATAAAAAAATAGTAGTTAACTCATTTAAAAAAATTAAAAAAAATAATTGAAATCAAGAAATGTTCCTTTAAATTAAAAGAACATAATGTACATACCTAGTTATGCATGAACGACTTTTGGGAACGATTTAAAGATCAACATTCGTAGTTACAACTTTCCACTGCGAACAAAGTCATAGATGTTCAAGTTTACAGTGAGAGATTGCGCGTTGAAAAAATTAGAAGCTAATTAGGGAACGGTTGTGTTGCATATTGGATATCGCGACCGATTCATATATAAAAAAAAACTTGTTTAGTGTTCGTGGTTGGTTCTTAACTGAGCTCAAAAAAAATGAAGTAGGATTATCAGGATTTTCATATACCGGTGCGGTGCCGGGAATAACTGCGGGTTTTAGTTATATTGAGTTGTAATACCTACCAGTTACCTCGGTGGACTAGATATGTAATAACTTGATTTTCAAGAGAAAAAATGGAAGAAAATTGAAAGCAGAAATCAGGAAAATTGCTAATTAAATGCCAACTGAAGTTGTCTAGGTTAACCACCATGTTTCTTTGTTTTCTTTCTTATGTCATTATGTGCATGCAGTTGACATTTTAACCACCAGTCCACCATAGTTCCCATTTTTCCAACTTTTGTTTAAACCTTGCTGCGGCAAACATATTTTTAAGTGCATCTTCGAAGGAGTACTCTAGAAAGCATGACAGTCCTTAACCAGATCTTGGCGGTTTAGCAGTAAAAGCAATTTCATTTTAAACCTCTTTTAAAAAAAATTTTTTGAAAATTTATTGTGTAGACTTGGTAGGCTACACATGCTGGGGTATGATGTCTCATGTAACGAGTTCAAGTGGCGATGTAAATGATTTGAACCTTCAAATTGAATCTGTCCACTCAAAGGAGGTAGAAAGTGGAAAGAAAAACTACCAATGCTTGAAATGTTCATTTTCTTCAAACTATGCCGGGAACCTTCGTGTCCACATGAGAAGACACACAGGCGAGAAACCATTTCATTGCGAATTTTGTGGTCGTCCCTTCAGCGACAAGAGCAACTTAAACAGTCACAAACGCAGAAAGCATTTGGGACAAACACGGAGTTCGAATTTTCCGATACCACGCATTCCACTGCGAAGAATGTATACCGGTCGAATGAGTGCCAGTTATGGGAAGTCGCTGAAGCGCGCAGCACGTATTGCGAACTCATCTTCCACACCAGGTGGAAGCGATGAGTGGAGCATCATGCAAGCAGCCAATACACAGGATATGACATCACAATGGTCCGAGGAAATATCACAATACCCAGCAGATAAATCTGCATCAATTTCAAGCTGTTTTAATCTAATTCCAACAGAGGTAATTCCATTATTCATTGCATAAACGTAACATTTTTAGCATTTAATTTTTAGTTTACGCAACAACAGAGGTTATTCACCCAAATTTACCACTTGGTTGTGTTGGTGTGGGTACATTACCTGCAAGTAAAGCACAGGCCTAGAATTAAGCTGTATGTTGGGCGCATAGACAATGTATTTTATGTTGTTTGTAATAGGATATCCAGAGAACAAGTACTCACTGCTGTGTTATTAGGGCTATTGCAACGTGTTGTGTATAATATTATAAGAAGGTAACTCAGTTTTAAGTTCAATCCATTAAATACTGAGTTCAGTAGATATCCTAATTGCCATTACAAATCACACAAGTAGTCAACTGCATTATTTAATCCCACAACCATTCGATCAACAATGTAATGCATTTTCACAATTATCACAGTGTTCCTATATTAATAGCCTTTTTTCTTTCGATAAATACTTATCTCATTAGATTCTTCGACAAGATGTTTGACCAACAAGGATATAAACTTATTATTGCAAAAAAGTAACATAACTTTACTGCAGACATCAGGGTACATGGAAAACAATGGATTTGGGTCATCCAGACCCACCATGGTTCCAACATCATTGACTCGATCCAATGTCTTCTCCAATTTCCAACTTTTGGACGAGGAGCAAAACACCCAGAGAACGAACTCAGATCAAAGTGAGAATCAGAATGAAAGAGAATCAGCTCCAGTCACTTTTTATGCTAATTTTTCAGGTAAACCTTGTTGTACACCTACATTATATACATTATTTATGACAGAGATTGGACACAACTATAAACATATTATTATCCTGAATAAAACATAATAAAAATTCGGATGTTATTAAATATGACTAGCCAGATTTAAAATTATGGTTTGAATATTTGACCAACCATGTTCCATAGAGTAAACCTATTAAAAATGTTAAAGAAAATTGTTATCCTTTAATATTTTACTAAAAGAAAGGCAAGGGTATAAGGGTTATGAATACATTTAACAATTAGAAAAAAATTTTTTTAGTTTTTATTTGATAAACCCCCTAAACGGACTGAAAGCTGACTATCAGATACTGTGCTGAAATGCTAGGATTTAAATTAGGCCTTTTCATAGATACATGGCTAAATGATAATCCAAAAAAAATAAATAATTTATGACATTATACCGTAAATCTTATATTTAAACGCCACTGATATTTGGACGCCACCTCTAATACAACGCCATTATAAAGGAAGTTTTGAAAAATAAAGCGATGCATCTTGCCATGTATTGGTTACATATCAAGCACTTGCAAACACGCATTAATTATACGACTGCGGGGATTTTGAATTTGGCCCTCTCTTAAAGCGTAAAATCAATTGTTAAATGTTAGCAGAGCTCGATGAGAACATAAAAAATTTGGCAGCCATGTCAAGCAGTTCCAAATCTGAAGATGTGACTTCTTCGAAAAGAAAGAAGTACGACCTGCACTTTAAACTCGAAGTTGTTGCGTACGCTGAGAAACACAATAAATCAAAGGCGGCAAAAGTCAAGAATGTTCCTCGTTCATGTGTCAAAGATTGGATGAAACATAAAATACAGCTCGAGGCCCAGTTGAAATCATCTTCGTCATGTTCCATCTCTTTAAGAAAGCGACTACAAGGTGCTGGACGTCCTTTGAAGGACAAAGATTTTGACGAAAAGCTCATCAACTGGGTTCATCAGCAACGTCAGAAGAAGATCCACGTCAGCCACACGATGATTCAGAGAGCAGCGCTCATTATATCAATCGACAAAAATTTTAAGGCAAGCAATGGCTGGTTGGAAAAGTTTTTACTTCGTCACAACTTGGTCTCACCCCCTGAATTGTCAGAAGCTGGAGGAATATGCAAAAAAGATTGTTGTTAACTTATTTCTGTTCAAACAAATGGGTCGCACCTTCAACTATACATGATTCTATGCTTCGACGAGACAGCCGTCTACTTGGATTACCTGAGCAGTATAACTGTTAAAAATAAGAAAATCCAAGAGGTCACCGTTAAGACTATTGGTCATGACAAGTTCACATGTTACTTTCACGTTGACCTCTCTATCTGATGGATTCAAATCCTGGCTGTTCATTCTACTCAAGAACAAGCGACCAATTAAGGAGATCACCATCAAGTTAAAGAATATTGTCCATCTTTACATGACCAGTTGCTACTTTAATGATATGATAGCCACCTGACTACTAAGTTTATACAGAAGATCGTTAACTTTTTAATGTTTGAAAAGCATCATCTTGTCTGGGCCCCATAACGATGCCACATTAACAATGCCATAAAGAAGCAAATAAAACCTCTAAATTAATAGTGCCATGATTGCAGAAGGCTCGTCAAGTCCATACAGGCACCCAGCGTCTACTCGAACGCCACATTTAAGAGCAAAGTCCCACATTTTTATGAGAATTTGATGTTGCCCAGCGAGAAGAACTACACCAAATATGAAAACATGCAAGCCCCATCAATGCGGTTTATTTAAA
>CH003263.1:2235362-2262467 GCA_000149265.1 Ciona savignyi
CTTGTGTAATTTTGTAAGGGTTTGGGCATTTTTGCACCAAACGTTAAACGATTATTGTAACTTTCAATCATAACTTTTCAATTAAAGGAAAATACACTTATTTTTGAAAGAACATTTTGGTTATTTTTTTAACTATAACTATTTGTTTGTATTTTTTAAAGTAAAAATAAAATGTAAAAAACAATTTGTTGATTATTAAAATTGTGCAAAAGCTGCATGAACCAATACAAAAAGCACAGTTTAATTATTCACATGCACCCGAAATTGTGAAAATATGAGGTGATTGGTGAATGCTTGTATAAAACAAAATGTGGTTTCACCAGGGAAGCTGTCTACCAGTTTCAAACCGTCATCCCTTTTGCTGACAGGAAAAATGTCTATTAAGACATTGGAAATGACAGTGGCCATTATAAGTTCTGTAACCTTTACATAGGATAGGATATTCATGTTTATCCCCACATATTACAAGCTAGTCAGTTGTGTCCTTGGAATGGAACCTCACAAACATTGCCAGAGCATACTTGATTCATGGGTTTTACCTCAATCATGCGCAGCACACTGCAATAGATCCGGCAACCCAATGATGTGCGCAAGGTAAGCTGACGATTACCCGTGTGATTAAGCCCCTTTTCCTTTCTTATCTTAAAAGCTTATAGGAGGTGTTCAACCAATTATTCTCCCTATCCTTCCAATGCAAACTGACCCCACAAAAAGGGCTGTCACTCAAAATCCTGCCACAGGCAGCCTTGGATTTTTAGCAGTTTAAAATTGATGCTTGAAACTCCGAGCTGTACTGTGAAATTTTAAGCTGGTACTCCTCCGTACATTGGACTTTTTCCCAACAAAACAGATAGGAGATGCACAATCAACACGGTAAAGAAGAAATGCAGGAGGCGTTAACACACGGGGCAATCGTCAGATTACCTCTCGTCCGCCGTCCATCGGGTTACCTGAGCTATTGCAATGTATTGTGTATGATTCTTCTTATTAGTAGAACCCATCATTTTACTGGGGTTACGCAATGGCAGAAAAAGTTGCAGGGTCAAAACTGGTCGATATAGCTAGTCAGCTTTGTACTAGGCTAGGGCATGGCACCATAGAGTATATACTAATATATTAGTACGCTATGATGCCACTCAGAAGAAATCTACTGTACTCAGTGGTTTAATTGAAACTAAAAGAACGTCTTAATTAAGTACAACACTCTGCAATATCTTTGATAACCCGGGTGTGAATATCCTTTCCCAACCCATGTTACTCGTCAGGGCACTCATAGAACATCGCCTAAACGTTAATGTACATTAACTATTTTAAGGTAAAGGAGTCCTTAATTTTAATTTAATTTGTCCGGCCCGGTGGTCTAGCCGTTAAGTGCGTCGCCTTTCAATCGAAAGGTTGCTTGGGCAAGGCACTTTACAGACATTGCCTGAACCCAGCGGATTAATGGGTTCTACAAAATTGAAGGAACGTGTCTATTATATACAACGCACTGCAATAGCTCCGGTAACCCGACGATGGGCGCGAGGTGATCTGACGATTGCCCGTGTGATAACCTCCTAGGTTTTCCCATTCACGGGGATAAACATGAATATCCTATCCTATCCTATCCTATCCTAATAAAGGTAAAACACAAATATTATACTTGGTATGACATAAAGATCAACAGAGCTTTGCATAAACTCGAATCAAACAGAAGAGTGGGAAAAAAGCTACAAAAGCTATCTCAAATTTAAATTTTAAATAGTAAAATAAAATTTTGGTCAAATAGAACCCGATTGTGGCTCAGGTTGGATTTCTTTTAGTTTTTTCAAATCTAAAAATTCAAAATTTCCTTTTTGTTTGTTGACATTTTTTATACATGGTCATTGTGCTTTTAGTTATATTAGAACAGGGGTTCTTAAAACCCCTTAGAGGGCGTGAAAGCTTCTCAAGGGGAGCGTGAGCATGACAGTGACATATTTATGTGTAAGTGGATTTTCGGCACATGTGATTATAAAGACAAAATGTCGTAACAAGCTGGAATGCGAAGCAGATCTTCGATGTTCGTTGTCTTTAACAAAGCCTCGAATTAAACGACTAGTTTCCCAAAAACAGTTGCATCCTTCACACTAAGCAGGGTAATGGCAAATAAATTATTGTTCTATTTTTCGTAAATTTGATTTTTGAGTAGGTGAGGCGTGAGCATGAATCACAAATTTCAAAGGAGGCGCGACTGAAAAAGTTTAAGAACCACTGTATTAGAATATGATAGGATATTTATGTTTAACACGGGGTTATTGCAGTGTTGAGTTTGAGACGTTTTTTGATTTGGAGGTACCCCCTTAATCCACCCTTCGCCTGAAAGACGGTGTACTATCCCATGTGAAACCGTTATTAATAAATATTGCTTTATTGCAAATAATTAAATCTACATTTTTTAATTGAATGGTTAAAAAACAACAGCAAACCACCAATATTTCATTACGAACCATAACATCAATGTTCCATTACACTGCGATGTAGAATTTCATTTCTGTTTTCTTTTCTGTCATTTTAATTATTAACGGTCATTGTGGCCGTTTTTTATTCACCTTGCATTTTTAGAAAGAAAAATTATCATTAAAAAGATATAGCGGGTGAAAAAGAAACGCTAAAATGTGTTTTTTAATGTAATTATCGCTAAGCTAACTCGCACATGATCATGAGATACTAATTGGCGTTGTAAACAAGTCTGATCAATCTAGTTTTATCTTGTCTCGCTGTAGACCTTAAATTGCAATTTCCCGCCCAGAGTGAAACGCGAGAAAAAGGCGATGCCATTATCTATTCCTGGACAACGCCATTTATCGCGTCACTATCAGTGCTTTGCAGGTTTGTGATGTAAAGATGGCACTTGAAAAGATACACAACATAATTATATCACAGATGGTGTATTATTGTCCGCTTACTTTTGGAAAGGAATGTAGTATTAATTAGTTTTTTATTCTATGAACGGCAGGCGAATAAAACTGGTTACTATAAATAGTAATAAAACATGGCAGGAGAAGCAACGAACTGCTCATTGTAGTTTTACGACACTTTATAATATTTGTGTCAAGAAAATGTTAATAAGGCGTTAATGGTTAAGTTTAGGTACAAATCACTCGGAAATTCTTAATTATGTATATTTTTTAATACTAAGAAAGTAGTCTAAATATAGCAAACCAATTGGTGAAACCTCTTAATTTATAAATAACATTCAATAAAATAAACAGGGTAAAATAAAGAAGATGCAGAGATGTGAATGAACCCAATTCAACTATTTATGGACTACAAATTTTAAAACATAAAGTTTAATAAAATAAAAATTTAAATGTTTAATTGCGAAAAATGGGTTAGGCTACTATGGAAATGTGTTAAAAGAAACAGAAATTATTTTTATTAAAAATTGTATAAACAACTGTACCGGTACTAAAACATTTAATTTTCTAGCAGGTGGGAAAATTAAATTAATAATACTTACTTCACAGAGTTGTTAGGAAATATTAAAATGCTGAACCTGCATAATTTGAGTCAATTGATTCTGGTTATCTTCTTTTTACAAAAAGGTATTTATTTTTAGTAGCTATGTTGCATTTGTCTAAACATTTTTATGAATAATTTTAAATAATTGTCATCATTGGGTGACTGTGCATTAATTGCATGTGTGCTGAATTATGTTATTAAATGTATGTTTAAATATTTAGAAACTAAAGGAAGAATTTTATTTTTTTGTAATAGTGAAAATAGAGGAATTTTGTTGTTGAAAGGATTCCAATCTTAATATTTCTGATTATTAATATAATACTCCTTTAAAATTGCCCCATCAGCTAAAGGGTAAGATTAAAACCACCCAAAAGCCCAGTGGTTTAATAGTTTCAAAAAAACTGTAAAAGAACTCTTCACTGTTTTTTTGGAAAACTGATATAGGTTCACAAGGTTTAGGTTTGTGACAATTGTCCATTGTATAGTGTCTAGATGCATTTCACATCCCAGTGGATAAACATATATCCTCCTTTAAACATGAGATTACCCACAGTCTGGTTACGACAGCTACCAGTATTTTTAATGTGTTGTATATGATGTAGACATTGCTGTAGAATTTGTATAACCTCTTAATTCCTGTAAAACTATCCTGCTTAAGCGTTTCGGCTGACAGATTGATGTGGTACATCTGTGCGAATTTGGCCAGATGAGTGAAACTTCTGTTACCTGTACCTATTTCCAATATTTTAACTTATTTTAGGTTCATGCGGCCGTCAGCAGCAGATTAGCGAAACAAGATATGTGATAGCGTCACACACAGTGGACCTGCCATGCCCTGTGCCTGGTACCGATAACTTTTTGAAATGGAAATTTCAGGAGAACCGAACAGGCAGTGTGGAAATAGATGCAGCCCAACATTATCCTGGGTCTGTGACAAGCATCTTCAACCAGTTTAACCTCCCACCGTAAGTGTTTTTTTTAAATCATGGAAATAAAGAAAGTTAAATCCAACCCAAAATTCTGATCTTTATACATACAACTATAATAATTACCTAAATTTATATCTCTGCCTTACTATTTTTGGTAACGATTACAGAACAGTTATGTTCACCTTACTGAAATTCTTCAAATGTCCTACCTCATTCTAGATGTTTTTTGCTTCTTTGTTAACATTAAAATATATTTAGTGTTTACAGGTAGTTTAATTGTGAATATGGAAATCTAAGAAATAGAACAAACAGCCATACAACAGTTGTAAGACCCCCCAAAAACGTTTCATTTCTATTAATTTGGTATATTTCTTTTTATTATTTTCGTTTTGATTTCTCTTATATATTTTATGATTTTGTTTGGTTTGTTTAGTGTGTCAGATCAATTTTATGATTTGGTTTCTTTGATACATTGGATATCATTTATGTTTTATTTTTATTGGTATGATAGATTTTTGGTATTCAACTTTTATTTTTTGTTCTATTAGTAATACTTTAAGGTTTTATAATTTGCTTTCCTTGATATGATAGAACAATTTTATGATTTAATTCCTTTGACATATTAGATATATTTCATGTCGTTGTCCTTTATTTATAAGATATAGATATATATATTGGTTTTCTTGGTGCAATATTTAAGAAAGTTATACGATCAAACCAAGTTACTTGTCTAACACATCTTTAGAACAAGCCAAAATAAAGAGATTTACTTTGAACTGGTTTCAATTTCATTCCATCCTGTACATTGAGTCAGTTGTGTTTTAGAAGGACTATTATTCACTGTACAATTGGCCCCTATTGCTTTGTCAGTGGCAGTCTCTTTAATCTTTTAAGAAGGATAAACCTGCTGTGCTTTTGTATTATTGACCCCAATGCCTAAATTTTGAATTGGTAGTGCTTTGTTAATGCTGTGTTGTCTGGTAAATATGTCTGATCAATTAATTTTCTTTCAATGTATACAATGAAGATTTTAAATTGAATCTTACAATAGAGGAAACCGGACGATTGCGCCAGCACCATCCCTGTTTTAAACACCAGTAAAATTATATTGTGTAAACGCTGTACTTGTATATACGCATATATGTATTTCAATAATTCGATTGGGATGTGAGGGAATCTAAAAACGTGTGCTCTAGTTCTAGTGAGGTGTTGTAAAGTGACGGTGGCCATTAACCATACACCGAATGTGTGCTTTGCGTGTGCAGTCAACCAAATACAACTAAGTTTGGGCGTAAAAGATATTCAGTGGAAAAAAGCTGTCTTGCCGATCATTACTGTGTATGCAGCTTGGTAAGTTATCAAACGAAGCAGATGTTTTATCCCAAGTTCTGTTTTTCCTGCCAGCAATCTTATCCCAAGTTGTGTTCTATTAATAATATCACGCGAGATCCAATTCTCCCAAACTCCAGTGGTCTTTCAATTGGTTACCTGTTGGTGACGTATGTTTGACTTGAGAGCCAAATAAGGCAAAGCGTAAGATGTCAAATAAAGCCTTTTGTCAATCCCAACGAAACTTCAAGGTATTGGAGAAGAGAGAACTAAAGGGGAAGTAATAGCGATCAGATATTTCCTGTGAAGTGCCCTATATTGCTACTGACACTGTCCAGATTAAATATCACTACGTTTGATAATTTCCCCGGGCGATAAAGGACAATAATTAACCATTTATCAACGCGTTTCAGTGACCGATATTTTAAACAATGTATATTTCAAAGTACTAGAAAACTGCGTATATGTTTAAGGTAGACTCAAAAAACGATTCGAATGCCTTGGACGTGTAATTACACCACTTCAGTAATGACGAAACTAACTATTAGTATTTACTTAAATCCTAATGCACGCATAACTTTGATTCAATTTAACATGTAACTTCTGTCCATCCATAAAACATAATTCGCCTTTACAAACCAAGAATTTATTGTTTCATGCAGCTTGATCAAGAAATGTGTGTTTCCCACGGTTATTATTTAGCCCCGATATAAAATATAACCACACCAATGTTTCTGTTACAAAACGCAAAGCGATTAAATCGGTAGATTTCACTCGTGATTGCGTGGGAAGACTATGACGTAATAATGAAATTTGTCATTGAAAAATGAAATAAGATATTCTATCGCAGTTTTAACCAACTTTAAGAAAAACCAACTGATAAAGTGTTTGAAGACAAAACGGGAAATAGTCAGACATTTCCTAAAACATTGTCCACAAACGGTGAATACGTTTCAGACTAAAACGCAAAGTTCAAATGCATTAAAATATGTTTAGTATTAAAATATTGGGTAAAAAATAATAACAATATGCTAGTGTAGTGGTATTATGCGCGAACGATGATTATTGATTCGGAACAGACGCTATTGTGAGTTCACTATCGGCATTTAGATTGTCGTTGAGACAAAGAAAACAATCGTAGACAAAGGAATAGGACGAGTATACTGGTCCTAGGGAGTGGCAATATTCTAAAATCCAACTTTACCATGATATAGTTTAAACGTCGCTCTTGAATCACATCTTAACAGCGAACATACAAATATAGCCTACTCGTTTACTTAACAAGTTGCTAACCAATCAGAAAGGGGGATTTTCGCATGTGTTTTAGTGGTTTCATACGATAAATAGTGATGTAATACCAATAGTCTGTGCGCCACAGTTTCACGCAGGATACTGTCGATGTGCGTTGCTAGGATAATACAGACGTGTCTGCTTTTTATAAACAACGCTGTATTCCTGCCATAAATTTTTAATGATAAAACTGATTAAAGCCAGATCACGTTATAACCACATTCAACACAATTTGCTAAACCTGTAACCTATTAATATAAACTTTGCTCTGGCCAATTATCTGATTATCTGCATTAAATATTGGAAATTTTATAGACAAATTTAGCTACATCTCCTTAAACTTTGGTGTCACCCAATAAATGATTACAAGAATAAAAGCTGTGATTGGCCTGTCATTTGCATAAAAATAATACCAAACAACAACACAGATAACTCTTTTAAAGTTATCCAACTTTAGTTTTGTCTTTACCTTCGTCAAATTTAAGCTGTTTGTCAAATTTAAGATTTATTGTCCTATAGACGCACCCTTCTCTGACATTGCTTTCTTTCACACTCTTGTTATAAACACTTTTTGTGCGGGAGGATATTTTTCCAACACATTTGTCCTATTTTGTCAACCAATTTTGCTAATTTTTCATCAAAAAATATATAATAAACAGAAACTTTTACAAAATAAAACATACATTTAGTACTGCATAAATGAAGCCTTTGTATAGACTATAGAGTATAGACAGTACTGATAACTTTATGATAGCTAGAAATTTTGATCCAGATAAGTTTTAAGTTCAATTTTTCTTACTTTCTGTATGGCTGTGTCCTGAAACAGCGCCATTTTTATTTTCATCATGCCTAAATCCAGTATACATGAATGGGTCATTCAAAAATACAAAAACATTGTGTTGTAAATACCGTCCCCTACCCTAAGCGACTAACATCTGTATACTATACGACAATGCTAGGAGTTACAGTTTACATCCGCTACATATCGCTGTATCCGTAGTGGAAGATCTCAGTTACTTGGAGGTACTTTACGAATCACCGATGTTGGTGTGAGAGATGAAGGGCTGTACTGGTGCGAGATATCGGGCATCGGTACTCCTACCCAATACAGCAACAAGATACCAGTGCATGTCTGGGTTACTCCTCTGGATCCCCAAGTGGTTGGAATAGGGAACGGTACAGTGCTGGAATATACTGAAACTGCAGTGGCAAGATGCAGTAGTAAGGTGATACAATTTGTGCATGACTGTCTGTGCAGATTTTGGTAATCAGTTTTTTCTTTTACCTGCTATCATGTATATTATATTTTCAATGGATGAACCAGTTAATCTGCTTTAGAAGTCCCGTTTTAATAGTACAAAAATACTGAAAGGTTAATTATTTTGTGATAGATGTGTCTTGCTGAATTTTAGCCTGTCATATAAACACTCTCATTATTTTACAGGCGGGAAAGCCAGAGTCCACACTTACTTGGATGAATGGAAGCAGCGTACTGCATAACATTGCCCAACCAGTGGTATCCCCAAATGCATTCAGCGACGACTTGCTTGACATTTCTCTTGACCTGATATTATCCTACCCCACCCGATTCGACCACCAGCGACAATTTCAATGCGTGATTGACCACCCTGCATACTCGGGGGAACCGAAATATATAAACCATTCTGTAAACGTGTTATGTAAGTACCGCATATTTTCTATCCTATCGTATGATGTGACTATACATTTTACAAAACTATTGTCAAAAAACAGTTTTATTTTTGTCAAAAACTAGAAAGGAGACAAATCATTATAATCTAAAGACAACCAGAGCATTTTAATAGTGCTAAAAATTATTGGAATTCTTTTGTTTTTAAGTGGTAGTCATCAATGTGGTTTAACATCACATGGCTGATCGTCATAATAGCTTGCGCCCATAGTTGGGTTTCTAGAAAGAAGTTAAACTTTAACATTTAAAAATAAATTACCAAAATTTTAAAATTGCCTAAACCCCTCTTTGTTTAATGAAACCTTTCTTTGAACTGATTCTCAACTAACCCCCTCCCCCTTGCCCCCAGATCACCCGGTAAACCCCCGTATGTGGGCGAACACGACCAGCAAGTTTGTGTTCTGTGAAGCAGATGGATACCCAACACCCTCCTACACATGGGTTAGTAACAATAGATATATCTACCCCCTTCTTCCTCATCATTTGTGAACCCAGTGAATATTTGAAATTAGCTCTAGCTGTAACCAATAAATTATTCATCACAAGGTTCACTGATCATGTTTAAAAGCGACTCATATTCAAATACTACCGTATACATATCTGAAATTCAACTTGTTTAGATATGTTTTGATCTTTTTCTTCGCACTGCTTTTTTAATTTTAGAAATAGCAAAATTGACATGTTAGCATAGCACATTGGAGTTAAACACATCACCAAAACACTTTTCAATATTAAAAACTAACTTTCTGTCCCCAGGTGATCCCTGGTAACGTGGATGGGTTTACTGGGTCCGAGTTATTCATGACAGACTTATTCATGCTACCCGGAAATGAGTTCTTCCAGTGCACAGCCGATAATGGAATCCCTGACCCTGTTATTATCCGAGCGACCGTTGATTCGTTGATTTATCCAAACGGCAGTAAGTTGACGATTGTCGTTAGTTATCAAGTGTATGTTGATAAGTGATATTCTTACTTTGTATAATTCATTTAGTTTAGGATTACCAATTCCCAAAAGCACTTGATTTAATTGCCAATATACAAAAAAAAGCTTGCACAATAATATGCCGTGTGTGCCAACAACTGTTTTTTAAAATGTTGAAATGTCTTGGTGATTTCAATTTTTGGTATTCGAATTTTATTAGACACTGATGTAGTCTGGGATTATTTTATGAATTTACAACTGTAGTTTAGTATACAATCCTTTACTGATTATTACTTACTTGACAGTCGACATTTTTACATTAACTTTACACTTAACACCACAGTCATGCACTTACAGCACATGTGTGAATCCCCTGACATGCTGAAAGCACATTCCTCAAATTATTGCAATGCTTCTTGCTTGTTGAGCCATTATCATACACAGCACCTGCGTTGTCTATAGAAACATAAGATAAATTTAGGTGTCAGATTCATTTAGATTTATAAATGCATTGTACAAAAACTGTACACGGTTACATGGTAATTGCATTTAAAGATGATTTCAAAGATTACTTAAGATTAACTTGCAAAATTAAAATATGAATTAAGTAAAATATTCCAATTTTTTTATCAAAATTATTAATTTTTCTATTAAAATTATCGTTTTTTCTATTAAAATCATAAATTTAATTTTGTTTTAAAGCAAATATTACACAAACCACCACAAAGTTCCCTTATTTTTTGAATAACAATTTACATCCCAAACTTGTGTTTGTATTTTTCTGTGGTATTGACGGTCTAATTACTATATTCACAGAGCCGATTCCTCAACTGTTGGGCTTGCCATGGTATATTTGGGCGGCAATCGGGGGTGGAGTGTTGGCTCTTATTGTGCTTATCGTTATCATTATTTGCTGCTGGAGAAAAAAGAAAAAGGGCAAGAAAAACAAACCAAGGTACCTTCATAATGCGTGGGGTTGTAAGATACTTAAGCCAATAGCAATTTTCATATGTGTATTTGAATCATTTTAAAACAATGCTCTGTTTAATTTTTAATCAAAATGACTTAATATAAAAAATTAGTAAGTAGGCGTTTGTCGTGTGTCTGTTTGACTTTATTCAAGTGAATTCTTAACATTAGTTTATTTCTACCTATTCAACTTTTTAAACTACAAAAATGCATAAGAATAATGTAAATTTTGGTTTTAATTTTAAGAGATGTTATTGTTATTAAAAATCGTCATAATTTGGCATAAACTGGTAAATCGGAGAAAAGGATCTGTACCTACAAACCACACAACTTGTGCATGTGTGCACGTCTCATTTGTACCTTTCATTAACATCATATCTCGTACAACATCGCAAGCTATAATGCGTCCAGTAAACTGACTATCATAAGGCAAGGATTTTTATCACTTGTGGTCCTACCCCTGTAGCTAATAATGGTGTGAACCACCAAGACTGTTAGAAGGAGTTGGTTATTTCCTGCAACTAAGTACTTTTGACCATTGGCGTCGATCCTTAGGGTTGCAATTAAGTAATTTTTTGCCGCCGCCCATTTTTTAGTTATAAACAAATCAATGGAAATTGATATAAACAACATTTTACTACCAATCAATCAAATCCATCCAATCAAGCATGTCATGTATGTGGTGTTCATTTCATTTTCAATCATTCATGCCTCCTCACAACCACAGCTCAACTGCTAAATACAGCAAACCGTCAATCAACCCTTCCAACACAAGACACTCACAACCGAGTTTGCTCGAGTTTGACTCACTGAGGACACCTGATGGTAGGGAATCCAGCGTACCGCCAAGTGAGGTGGGACAAAAGAAATCCATGCAAAGGTATTTTTAACCCAAAGAGTTTGTCAGGACAAAGTTTTTTAATATTTTTGATTTTTTATTAAATTAAGTCTATTTGGATGTTGGTAAAAAAATTACAAAAACAATTTGTTAATCTATGTATTTGTTTTTGTTCTTTTAAAGCAATATTTAAGGGAACATAAACAGAACAGAATATATCACAAAACAAAATAAGGGAAAAAAGTAATTACATTATAAAACGCTATAACACTTTTGAGAAAACAAATTAAAAATAGTACAGATTACAACCTTACCAGTGATGGGATTCAAAATTTTAAGAACAGGCTCTTTTGTATCGTACTTACTAACAACAGGTTCACTAAAAGGTCTAACCCATGCGAAACTCTTACCTTACCTATTGTAAGTTTCACAACCCTACCTTTATGACATCACAGATCATACTCTCTTGAGCACCTAGTGGAGGAAAAGTACGGAGAGCCGAGAAGTAGCGTAACCATTGTCCCAAATAATCGAATGTCATACGGGAACAGCTATGATGACAGGAGCATCAATAGACATGCTAGTAGGGAGGAGATAGACAAGGTAAGGACAGCTATGATGTACAAGTGTGTGGAAGGATGGTAAATCTGATTACCCTAGTATGAATGAATATGTAAGGGTGCGTTAGCACACAAAACAAGACTACTGTGCGTCCACAACCTGGTTACTGGACTAAAGCTTTTGCAGTGTGTTGTTAATGCCCAGCTGTTCCTTATGTTTAATACAACCCACTATATTATGTATATTCTTAACTTCAGATACCTTACTAAGCATATTGTATATACTGTGTTTTGGTGTTATCAAAATTTTTTCAATGGCTTGGCTACGCCACCATCCATACTAACACTGCAAACTGGTCGATAATCTCTTCATAATTAGTTGAATGTCACCCCCTTCCCCCCCACAGGTAGCCGACCATATTGAAGTGTTGAACAAGAGTTGGGATCACTTGGCGCGGTCCAAGGAGCATTTGGACAGATCCCGCGAAGAACTAAGAGTGGAGCTTCCTCCAAGATACCAATCCCGGGAAGATCTCTACCAATCTCACCACAGATCCAACGTAAGTGAATTGTGACCTATAGAGAGCATATGTGTGGATTTGTGGCCAATTAAATGTTACATCTGTAAAAGTTAGTGGTGTCTTGCTAAGAATATTAAATTTTTGCTAAGACTTTTAAGTTCAAAATGAGGTTATACCATTATAATTGCACCATTACATTCATTTTGTAAAATATTTAATTTTTTTAAAGTTTAAATTGCAGATGTGATTCAAGGTAAAATTTAACATATCTAATGCATATATTAGCCACTGTACCCCTGGAAAAGCAACAAGTTTACAATAATAGTTTAAGCAACCATTAAAATTTAGGCTTCTTATTCTAAAGACCATTTTTTGTTAATAATTTTCTTTCATAAAGAAAATATTGATTTATCAATTGAAATATGTGTTTTGCTTATTTAGGCCATGCTTAAAGGGGAACTGAAGTCAATTTTAAGAATATCTTAATAAATGGAAAAAAATACGCTGATTTCAAAAATCAAATCAGTTTCTTCCAATATTCTTTTGTTAAAGAGTTATGAGCAAATATGCATTTTATTTTATGTTAGGGGATTTCCCGTATTACGTCACTGACGTTGTTGAGATTTCGTGCCTATATGCATTGTATACAATCATGTGCCAGTTTAGAGGTGAATTAGTAACATAAGCACCTGCAGGAGGGTTGTATTTTCGTTTTTTTATGAAGACTTAGCATAACACTTGTCATATAGCCTAACTGAACCAATGTACCCGCGTGACAGCTTACCTTAAGTGCGCTCATTCAGGCCTGCACGATCCCGGACCTAAGCTGAATGCTGAGGTATACAGGTCTCGTATTTAAATGACTTTAGAATAATAAGTCTTAGCAATTTATATCATAAATCATAGAAGTGAAGACAGAACAAGAAAACTAGAACAGGAGGCAGTAAACTGTAACTGCCAGCAATTTATAGAAATAAACCAGCCATCAATCAAAGATCAGACTATGCGGTGGGAACAGCCTATTTCTTTCATGATTGTTGCTTTTCAATATATAGCCATAATCTGCAACGTAGACTAACAATGTTATTATCAACCCCTAGGCTACAAACTGAGAGTGTGAGAGATTTGGTATACATATGCATAGAAGTTTTAACAAATTTCTTTTGTTTTCTTCATTTCTAGAGTAAATTTAAGTTAATGTTGTAACACTAAAATGGATGACAGTTTTCAGCATTCTGGCATGGATGAAAGAAGTTTTATTGTACACAATAAAACAACACAAATTTAGTCATGTGCGTTTGAACCAAGGAAAACGTCTGAAAGTATCTTTGAAGATGCAAGCCCCATAGAAGAAAATGTTTATTTAAAAACATTACCTATTGACATGACTTGGTGCCGTTGCAAAAACTGTATTCTTATGGACACACCGCAAGAATGTTTATGCTGCATGAATGTACATGCATTTGTGCACAAAATAATGCCAGACTGGACTTGCAATACTAAAAGCCCTTATTTTTCAATTATCTGCTTGGATAAAGAAGTTCTTGAAGTTGCACTTGATGTACTGGGTTGATCACATGTTTAAAATCATAATCAGAAAAATTTAAAATTGTTGGAACTGTATTTTTCACCAAATGGTTTGTTTTCATCATCTTGGCTACTCCATTGGAGTCAAATACAATTTTACTATGATAATCCTTGTCACAAATATGTGCACTACACACTGCGGTATCTTTTTCCAGGTAGTTTAGAACGCTTGCATTGTTGTATCCGTTGCTTCAACTGTTTTTTGTCGTTGTGAGGAAATCGATGGAAGAGCACAGGTGGATTGGAATTTCGTGTGCTGTAATAGGAATTTGTACATCCTGGAGCAAAACAATATACTCCAATCACTCTTTCTTCCTTCTCAGTGGCTTAACTTTAGGCATTTTACAATATCTAAGAAAAAGAACTAAATTAGAAATGTGGTATATTCTTATTAACTTATTTGGGTAGTTAAGTAAAGATCTATTATATAATTCTTCACTTACTTATCTGAGTGCTTGCTGTGTACTTATTGTCAGACTACACATCAGCTACTTAACTGTGGATTAACTGGTTTTTGCAATAAGTGGTATACTCAACCAGTAGGCTAATGCTCAGTTTCAATAACAGCAGACATTAAATGCACCACATACACAACAGCAAAACGTTATACAAACAGCCAAGGTAAACCATGAAAGAAATAGGCTTTTCCCACCGCATAGTCTAGCCTTTGCCTAATGGCTGGTTTATTTCTATAAATTGCTGGCAGTTACAGTTTAATGCATTCTGTTATAGTTTTCTTGTTCTGTTTTCACTTTTATTATTTATGATATAAATTGCTAAGACTTATTATTCTAAAGTCATTTAAATACGAGACCTGTATACCTCAGCATTCAGCTTAGGTCCAGGACCGTGCAGGCCTTAATGACCGCGCTTAAAGTAAGCTGTCACCATGTACATTGGTTCAGTAAGACTATATGACAAGTGTTATGCTAAGTCTCCATAATAAAAACGAAAATACAACGCTCCTGCAGGCGCTTCTGTTACTAATTCACCTCTAAACTGACACATGATTGTATACAATGCATATAGGCACGAAATCTCAACAACGTCAGTGACGTAATACGGGAAATCCCCTAACATAAAATAAAATACATATTTGCTCATAACTCTTTAACCAAAAAATATTGGAAGAAACTGATTTGATTTTTGAAATCAGCGTATTTGTTTCCATTTATTAAGATATTCTTAAAATTGACTTCAGTTCCCCTTTAAAACTACAACTGAATAGCTTGATGGGTTGGTGTAAAAAACTTTTCTATTCGTAAATAAAGGTAATCATATGATCACTTGTGTGATAATGCCCCTGTGTTTTTCCTTTCGTGGGATAAATGAATATCCTTTCCTAATGCTAAAAAACAAACAGAATATAGAAGTAACGTATATATTTACACAGGAACGACTTGCTGACCAGGACAATTACCCATACATGGATGATACAATGGATAACCGGTAAGTTACATTCTTCTATCTCGAAGTATGACTGAATGTGGCTTATCAAGGTTATTTTGAATAAAAATATATTTATGATCATAACTTTGCAAAGGGGGTGGTGTTGTTAGTTGCGTGTAAATTATAAATGGTGAAATATGAAATAAATGGTATATGAAATAAATGGTATATGAAATAAATGGTATATGAAATAAATGGTACAAGAAACTTGTGTACAAATCTACAAGATATAAACTTGAAAATAACAGATGGACAAGTGTGCTCATTAAGGGGAATTTGTGTGCGAACGAATATTAAAATGCAGCAAAATTGGGGTGTTTATTTCGTTTTTATTGTTTGCTTTTTTATTATTATATTTAAATAGTATAAATAAAGAAAAAAACATCAATATTAAACTTTGGAAATGTGACAGATGGACATATTACCACTAAATAAGCATAAATACATTTAAATTAGTTTAGAAATGTGGTGTCGACGGATACGCTTGATTTCCAGTTATTATTTAAAACTGTCTAACTCTAGCAGAAGATATAATGCCCAACCCGCGTACCAAGAGAACAATCACATACCCCAGTATTCTACGTATGTCTGCATGTGAACAGACTAACCCCAGTATTCCATTTATGTCAACGCATTGACTCATTTTAACTGCATGTTTGTGTTGTGCACTTCACAAAATAAAAATGCATGCTGTCGTTTTGTGGCATTAACATGAAGTAACATTGACAAAAACTTTTAATCCAAGTTAGATTTTCGTCAAATTAAATATGTGGTTGTTATTTTTAAACATTGTAAAATTGTTAAGCACATAAAAAAGCAAAACTGGCTTTGATGTGTAAAAAAGTCTATTCCAAAAAAAATTCTAACCAAGATTTTTTTGTTTTAAAAGAGAAGTTTAACAAAGTTCTAACTTTGGTGCATTAAAAAGTTGATTTTTAACTTTTAATTTAAGAGTCCCAAGATTTTTGTTTCAAAACTTATGTTTAACAATATTTGTTTTAAAGTTGTTCTAACTTCGGTACATTGAAACAATTAAAAGTTTTGTTTAAAAAAAGTTAAAAACACAAAAAAAGTTGTTGTTCCGAAACAAAATTTCTAAAGCTGTTGATGTTGCAGGTACAGCGATGATGGAGGGTACAACCAGGACACCTACAACAGGGGGCAAAGTGGGCAGGATGGGTACAACCAGTATGACGACGGATCCTACAACCAACAGGACAATTACCGCGACGATCGTAACTACGACACCCAAAACACCGGTTACCAGGACAACAGAGCTGGTTACCGTGACGACCAATACAACCAAGAACAGTACTACGATCAAAACGAAAGTTATGACGACAACGAGTTTGACGACAGCCAGGGGTATGACTACGACAGGCGGGGTTACCAATCGTCGCAGATCATCTGAGGGGTGATTCGTTCATTGGTACAAAACTGGGGAAGTGTGGTCTGAATGGAATTTCAGAACAGAAGTTCAGAAACCACAGAAAATTTGAGATTCATGAACATTTTAACGAAACTCCTGAACAAATTAAACTCTATATGGCGACATTAACCGACATGGCAATTGGGAATTAAAACCCTTCACCAAAAAGATTTAAAACTTCTGGTGTTATAGGGGTCTTCCAATTTCCACCAAACTCCTTACAGTGTCAAGCACATTAAAGATAGAAACTATGGTTTACCTGAATGAAGCTTTAAGACGACAAAGTCATTTTTAATCTTCGAGGCTGTATATCGTGCCGTTTAATTGCACCTGGTACTGAAATATTCGGTGCTCAAGTATATGTACAACCAATAGTTTTACGTTTTTACGCTCTGTAATTTTACCATTGTGTTTTTTGTAAAATTTTTAAAAACATTGTGTTTTAATAGAATTAATGTTTTCTACATTTTATTGGAACTTATGCAATGACCATTTTTAACCCCTCCAAAAAAAGACCAAAAAAATAACCGATAATTTGCAAATCAGTTTTTTGTAATGCTTACTTCGCATTTGTTTAATGTAGTACAAATGTGATACAAAACTATAAAGTTTACCGAGTATACAATTCGATTTATTTACAGTGATCAAGTTACACAAGGGCATAAAAAGTACCAGTTGATTGAATGAACAAAAGTTTTAATAAAACACAGTATTAAAAATAATTGTAAAGCGAAGCCTGGCACTGAACTGCTTCTAATACTCGCATATCTCATAAACCCTGCGAATTTAATATGCTGAACAAAAATTGTAGCAATTCCTTCGGCATAAAGGTAATATTATGATTGTCCAGGTTAAGACTACCATCTGTTTCTGTGTTATGCTTGCTTATAAATGGACAATATACAACTCGATGATTGAATTTGCACAACAAGCTAAACACAATGTCTCTTACCGAACGATTAATAATAATAATACTATAAAAAATGGATTCAAAATTTATAACTGGAAGGTTAGACCTTTTAAATCGATACAAAAAAACTATATTTTTGGAACATAATAATATGTTAGAAAACATAAAAAAATAATGAATAAAAACTTCATTTAAAAACACAGTTCAGACACTAATATCATCTCTATATAAATCATGTAAAATTCTGGGGTAAAAATACATAAAATGATCAAGATTTCGTTTGAAATCACAATTCCCCCTTTTTCCTTTTCTTGTTTGTATACGGTGGGCATTTGGTGTCAATATAGTCTTTCCAAGTTTTGAAGACACTAGCGAAAACACCAAAATTCGCATCCATGCAACTAGGCCCAAACGGAGGGGTTATGATATGCCTTTCATTGAATTCTTTCAGGGTGATGTATTCATTGAAATCCGGAGTTGTTCGGACGTTATCGTTTTTCTGTATTATGGCATAGCCCCAGGGAGAGTGGGTCGCGTTGCCAGGATAGCAAACTGCCTTCCAGTACACCCCTGGTATTTTCACCGGGTTTTTATGGAAGTCATTATCATGCCCGTTCATCCACCATGGGTTGTTGTTGGGGTCCAGCGCGACGCCGTGGGTCCCGGTGACGATGAACACAGTCTGCCCAGGCACAAAGTCGAAAATAGTGTGCTGGGCCACGCACTCGTAGACCCTCCACGATTCTCGATTAAAATCAGCGAATTGAGGAGCCGCGTTGGTCAGCGTGAATGTTCCGATTTGTTTTGCCCGATCTTGCTCATTTATCGAGTTCGGACTTAGATGTCCTCGGTCCAAATTGAGCCCGTTGTGGCTGTAATCCTCAGAAGTCGCCTGAAATTTTCGACATTTATCCATTTCGTAGTGCGGAGCGTGTCCGATCCTAGACGCGACAGGAATAGTTTGATAACCATCAAACGAACACAGAGCGAGTGACACACGGTCCCAAAACTCGCTGCTCGGTCTCGGGTATTCTTTACCGTCTCTGTGCAACACAATGGCATTTGCAGTGTAGACCGGTATCCGCTCCTTCGTGCTGAATATAGTTGCGAAGGTGAACTTTCCTTCGACGTCGCCGCCGTGGATCTGGTTCTGGCAGAGTTTAACTAAACCTCTGCCTTTTGTATCATATGGTTCAGGCCATGGGGTGCCATGAAAGAATTCATCACAAAGACCCTTTTGAGAACCATTTAATTTGTCTTCTTTTTCTAAAATTTGAAGCGCTCCGGTAATTGAAAATAATGCACATAAAACCAGCAATTTAAAATTCATTATTAAACTATACAGAAAACTTGATTAATCCTGTAAGTAGTAAAGACAGTGAAATGTAAGGGAGTTCACTGATCAGGCGTCATTTAAATATCCACATGTTAAATGTTAATTAAAAAAGAAATATAGATAAATTTGACATGTTAAAAAATTGTTGAAGTGCCTGCTCCAAAAGTGTGTCATCCAAAATTTGACATAAGTATTACAAAATTATACCGGCAACTAAAAATTGAACAAAAAAGATTGTTAAAGAAAACAAGAGACGAAAATAAAAAATCTCTTAAATTAGCTGATTTTAAAAATTTGTTGTGTCGAAATTTTACATTAACTTTTCGATTAAAACTAAAAAAGTACAAGAACTAAAATATCTTGTTAATTTGCTACATTTAAAGATTTGTGGTGTTGAAATTTCACATAAACTTTTGATCAAAATTAAAAAAAGTACAAGAACCGAAAATATCTTTAAAGTATGCTGATATTAACAATTTTATAAAACAGCAGAAGATGTGCCAGCAGCAAAAATGTGCATCGCTCGGTCAGTGAATTTGAATTGTTTCGTTCTTGTTCGTCGAACCATAGCGTCCGATGAGTAGTCGCGGGAAATTGAGGTTATGTTGCCGTGAACTTCTTTCGAGAACCCAGTTTCCAATCCTTGGATTTTGATATGCAAAGTCGCCGCTCTCTCACACCTCTTGTACACTGCTGAGTCGCTATCAATACTGTGATGTAATAAAGCCACTACGCAACCCTGTTTACCCCTACACATTACATGCATATAATGCAGGAAATTGATAACTTCTCTTTCAGTATATCCAAGTGTTAAGAAAACAGCCATATCATCAAAAACAACAATATCGCTCTTCATTGAGCTGATTTTAAGATACAAATCCTTTAACCTTGGTTTTGAGTTTTCTTCGCTGGTATAGAAGTCCAAACTTTGTGATAACAAATCCAAAACTTGAAGTTTTCCGTCGGAAATCGCCCGATCGAGATTACATCCAATTTTCGCCCCCGAAACCACGTAATGTGACGCCGTTTGAGCGGACGCGACAAGAACAATGTTGTGTCCTCGTTTCAGGAACAAAGAGATAAAGTGATGCAGAAGCGAGGAGGAGCCGATAAGTCCTCCATCATCCGTGATGAAGATCGACTCTTCGCCGATCTCGGAAGTTGATTTGAAACCGAGAAAAGTGTTCAATTCATCAAACATTTTATAAATATCCTATTTTGCTGTAAAAACACAATGGAAGAATTAATAACGTTTTTCCTAATTGATTGTTTCCTAAACAGCAGAGTTCCAACATGATTTAAGAACTAAAATTAATTCATTTTTGAATTCACTTAAAAACAGATTCTAACAAAAGCTCTTTCAGAGTAAAAACAGAATGTTTTTAAATTAACATTTAAGATGCAACGAATATTACAGCTTTATTCTTAAATATATTGTTGTATGTGCATATTTTTTTCTATTTTTTCCAGGTAAATTAAGAAATAAACAGGTAAGAAAGATTAAAAAATGACAAAACATTTTAAACAATACAATACAAAAACAGAATTTTCGTAATGTGACAAAAAACCCACCAAATTTGGATAAAATTACAAAAATAATAGTTTCACAATACACCTAAAAAAGAAATATTGAAAACGTTGCTTAGAATAGGATATTCATGTTCTAGCACAAGGTCACAACCGACTAGCTCGCTCACAGTTTCTCAACCTTTCGGTTGAAATGCATTGCACTAAACCACCAGACTAACCGGTCAGACTTAATTTAAACCTCAATTTCTCTAAAGAAATAAATGTTAATCTGATCCAGAATTAACTAAACAAATAAAATGGAACATAATCTGCATAGGATTATTGACATGGGTGAATATAGATTCTACGGGAACAGGGGTGAGACTAGGTGGTTCCCCTTCACCCCATGCTTCTTTGTAAAAATCTGGAAAATAATATTAATCATTAAATAATTGTAAAAAGTTCCTTAAACTTGCAATGGAATACTCTACAAATGCTATAAGATATCATGCTTATTTATTTACTCTCAAGTAATTAGGGGTTACTTAAATTTAAAAAAATACAAAATGCATAATTTCTACTTTAAATAGAAATAGGATAGCGGCAATTTAATTTTGTTTTTTGGTATTCAAAATATTATTATTAAAGGAGCACACAATGAAAATATAGAAAAAGGGAAACGGAAAAAAATGGCAAAACAACAGTCACACAACAAGGCAATATTCCAAAATGATATAGAGCAGGGGTTCTGAAACTGGGGGGCGTGAAAGCTTCTTAAGGGGGGCGCGAGCATGACAGTGACATATTGATGAAAAACAGCTCTAAATTACAGTCAAAGCTCGTATTTCTCGTTAACACTAATCCAATAGATTAATCTGTGACCGAATTTTAAAAAACAATTTTGTCAAAAAAAAACAGTTCCATCCTTTACACTAAGGTAATGGCAAATAAATTATTGTTCTATTTTACGTGAATTTGATTTTTGAGTAGGTGAGGCGTGAGCATGAATCACAAATCTCAAGGGGGGCGCGACTAAAAAAGTTTAAGAACCACTGATATAGAGTGACATTAACAAATAAAAATTTTTAAATACTGTTCTTAAACTCATCACAACAATTAATGACTTATCAACCTTATAGGACAAAATCAATATCGAATAACACAATCTCACCAGCATGAATTGGAAGGTGGGTAACAACATGAAACAACCGGATCTGAAGCAGATTCTTCCAGGTTAAATTTCGATCTTTGATTTTTGATTTTAAAATTTGAAAACCTTTTTTTAGATTTTTCATTATTGTAACATTGTCCGTGATTTTGTGATCTGTAAAAAAATTACAATTCCATTGTATTCACTAATTAACCATCGTATCACACAATATACCAAGTCAACATATATAAACTACTTCTTTTTTTCTTTACAATCACAACTGTATTTAATTTTCACTCTTCACTTAGGTAAAGATGTTGTTAAAGAAAAGTAAATATTGTAAATACATAGCAAACAACATTATATAACCATTCCCGTTATAGCAATATACAACCATTTCTATTAAAGCAATGTCTGTTAAGTGCTTATACAAAACCAACCATCTGTTAGTTGGGTGTGATATTAATGAAAAACCCCATCAAACACACCTGTGTAAACGGTTGAAGTAAGAATCTCCAATTGTTCACCTTCTTTTTTATCATTTATATTATATCTATCTGATGAAATAACCTGCCATTCGATGGCGCTGGACTTTGGTAGACTTGGTACAACAACGTATATTGGAAGATTCTGGATTTCTGAAGAATTAAATTTTTTAAACAATAAGCCTTTTGCAGTGTAAAACCATACCGATTTGTAATCCACATTTACGACACTGCATATACTACACATTAATGTGTATTGTAACACTCAACAAAATATGATTGTATTTTAGTGTAAAGGCCATTTATATATCCAAGTTATCTGTAATTTGATAAGCATTTGCAAAGATCTTATAAGCATTTGCAAAAGCTTACACCAAGTTATAGGAGAACTTATTTGATAAGGGGTGAATGTACCATGATTTGTGCTGGCTTAAACTCTTTTCTTAGCAGCTTTTGCAAATGCCTATAAAGTCTGAAATCAAAAATTATGTTAAAACAAACAAATCATACTGGTGGCTCTATTTTTGATGAATAATTTCAAATACGCTTTTTCAAAACACTTGAAAATTGGGTTATAAATTCCAGGAAGACAGGAAAGAACAGAAAAAAACCAACCTTTAGTTTTTATTGCTTGATTATCCCAGCACATCTTTGCAATATTAACATGTTCAATATTGGTGACATAACAAACGCATTGAAATATTTCATCCAGTGTTCCATTTGGACTCACCACTCTTAGAATGCTCTGAAATAAATTAGAAGGAGATTAAAAAAATTAAAGAAAATGTTACATTTAAATAAGAATTTGCAGGCTTTAAAGTTACTTGTTGCCGCCTTCATTTTAAATTAATAAGTTAATTTTTTGTCCCACAATAGCATTTCCGTTACTACAGTCAAAAGGTTGTAGGATCGGAACTTATTAATGCAAATCGGTTGTCCATGGGCAATATAAATAGCGGACATTTCACTTCTGTGTGCTTTACTCACCTTAACATGCTGCATAGCCAAACATGCTTGGTCATAACATCCATCAATCAACTCCATAGATCCAGGAACCAAACCGATCTGTCCCGCCATGAAATGTGTTTTGTTCCGCGTGAAGCATTGACTATATGGACCTGTTGTGAAACAATTGTGTTGGACATAATGCTAGAATGACCTATTGACATATAAATTAACTTATATTGTTGAACTATTTAATAATTTAAATCTGTCAAATTGAACTGTTGTAGAAATAATCAAAGAATTAAAAAAAAATAAAAATATTTGTGTTCTTTTACATACTTATTTATCTAAATGTAAAAAGTTAATTTTAAATTTGTTTGATTAGTAATTAATCTTAAATAAATTTCTATTTAAATCTTGATTCTGGAATAAGAATCCTTGCATACAGGCATTATGTTATTTCACAAATTTAATTTTTTGATAAATCACTGTTACAGCTGTACATTAAGAGATAGATTACATGTGTCTAAGACATAAAGGTCTGCCTTCATTAAAGCCCTGAAATTCGAAATCTAGATTTTTGAATTGTTATGATAATGTGAACTTTCAAATGCTAGGGTTTTAGATCCTCTCACCAATATTAGCAGGAGCCCAGTGGGATACTGACTGAACATGCAAGTTTCCACTCACGCTCTCATTGAGGTTATGAAAGGATAGACAATCAATCTGAGGAGTGGGAAAGTTTTAGGACAGGTGTTGAATTTTTTTCTTATAATCAAAAAAAGGGGTGGCGGCAAGACAATACTAAATTACAACAAGTTTTAATTATTGCCAAAATCAGAGGAAATAACTTGGCTAACATAGGTTCCAGTTTTGCAATAACAGGTTAGTTCTGCTTTAAATCTCTAATAGGTTAACTAAGTCTGGGTATAACATAGTTTATTTTGGTATGACTGACTAAACCTCGCATTTTTATACAGGGTGACATGCCACCCTTGCCACCTTGGCAAATGACTCCTATGGCTGCTAGGTACTGCCTGTAACTTGAAGAACTTAAACCTATCAAGACTTATCTATAATGTTAATGTTTATCCCAAGGTGAATATACAGATAAATAAATGGAAATGGGAAACACACTTTCCAGATAAATAAAAAGAGTATAGAAAACATACCCACATAGATAAAGGTGGAAAACACACATTATTATAGAAAATAGCTAAATAAATAAGTGACATCTTTTTAGAAGTTGCACAACATCACGGTGTAGTTCTAACACTTGACTTTGTACCTGCAGAATTGGTTTCTTTGCGCCAACACGCCCCATGCTCAAAGCCACACAAACTCTAGATGGGGGTTGGTGGTGGAAATACGTTTTATAAATTGAGTTGATGTCATAGAAATCATTAATATCACTGAGGTATAGATGGACAGAGGTAACGTCATTTGCACAGTGGCCTTTGTTATGAAGTTCATCTGTTGAATAGAACAACATGGGTTAAGACTGGCATTTTTGGTCGTAAGCCTGTGTATAATGTTATTCCGCTGAGTGATTTAAAATGGTGAATGGTTCAATGGGTTCAGCATTTTCCAAAAAATAGGTTTGTAATTAATTATTCAACAGCGTTGGATTTAGATGGAAACTTCTAAAGAGCATTAAACTAAATACAAAACAAGTGGAATAAACTACACTACTAGGAATGCCATTCTTCTGTTGGTGTCACTGAAATTTTAAAATTTACATCTCCGACCAATGCATAATTATGAAATCATAAACAAACATAGAATATTAAAAAGAGAATCGTATGCACTACATGACTTACCCATCAAAGAGTTCATCGCGACAGTTGTAGCTTGTTTAACATTTCTACTGCTTTCCTCACAAAACCCATAGATGCCGTTCACTGCCAGGTAATGTCCACTTTCCTTGCTTGAAATACTTGGTTTGTGACAAGGTTCATCTTGCCAATGTATTCTTGGCTGAGTTGGAAATAACACAAACAAATTTAAGCCAACACATTTTGATTGGATACACACAACAACACATTGGAAAATAAAGGATTGGAATGGAACCAATTCTTAATAGAGTAGACTATTACTTAATTTCTGTAGTCGAAGAACACGCCTAATAGCTCTGGTTTAGGCAAAATGATTAGCTAGCCCCTTTTTTCAATTGTTGTCTTATCGTTACCAAAGTGGGTTGGTTATATTATTGTAGGTAAATCAAAATGTTGTTAGATCGAAAAATATTTGTAATGTTCTCAGAAAAGACATATCACCTAAACCCATGGGTGTATTAAGATGTAGTAAAACTGTAGGAGTGTGTCATCAGATTCAACTCACTGCAATAACTTAACCGGACAGTATGGAACAAAGTTATTAATTCAAGCACCAGTTAAGATGCCTTAAATCACCTGTAATTGAATCTCATCTTCTTTAATTTCAATTTGTTGAGGAGGCCAACTCTTTAATGTCGGAATGCCAGCAACTAGTTGATTAGGTTGATTGAAAGGTTTTGATTCAACATGCAGCTTTGCAAGCTTAAGATAGGCAACTGGAGCAAAATCATCATCAGAATGGATCACAATTTTACTTTCATCTCTATATAAAAGACCTAATTCAGTTGCTTAGTACAGCATTTTACAGGATCGGCAGTGTTGCTACGTGTCTCCTTATGCTCTTTTATTCGTACATTAATATTTTACAATTTTCCTTTATTAAAATAAACTTAAAGTTAAAATAAGAAAATGTCCCTGTATACTTATTTTTTCATTTAGTAACATTTTAAAATTTAAAACAAAAAAAATTAATATTGCATTAGGAAAAATAAAATTACATGTATACTTGATAAAATAATTGTAATTTTTAATTATAAAAATCATCACTTTACCTGTTAACTAATAAAATCAAATTTTACCATGTTGTTAAATTTTAAACCAAATCTATATTATAAAACTCATTTTGTTTTACTACGAGCACTTTTAGAAACCTAAATTAAAAAAAAACCCACATTGTTTGCTATTCGAATTGAATTATAATCTAGATTCTGGAATGAACATCCCTACCTAGGTATATAAACCTTTCCATCAGAAGACAGCCAGGCTAATCTTCCAAAGCAATAATTATATACAACATAAAATACTTGCTGAAGTTGCATACACAAACCATAACTGCCTGTCCTAAGGCTATTACAACAAAACAAACCACATTATTGCACTACTAATTGCAATATACCAGTCATCAATAACATTTTATCGAAATCAGCACTAAATTACTAAAATTAACCAAAATTGATGAGGTCATAAAAGACACCTGGATTGGATTATATTTGGCCTCATTATGTGAAAGTAGTATAATTGACCCTATTTATCTTTATATTTTTGAATGATCTTCTTTTATAAGACTGGTAAGCTTACAAACTACTGAATCATATAAATGAGGAAATGATTAATTAGTGCAACTGTTTTGATACAGATGGTAAGGTTACCTTTTAAACTAATATCATTGAAGTTGGTATTTACAAAAACAAAAAAACTGTTAAGATTGGCAGTATATAAATGCTGTTAAGTTGTGCCTAAAATATAAAAAAATTAAACAATATCTCTGGAAAATCAAATCTTTACAATTTCAAATTCCGGTAATAAATATCCAATTTGTTGAATTTTTTGAATATTTCTATATGTCACGCTTAACAGTATGATAAAAGAAAGTAGCAATGAATAGAGGAAAGATGATTCAACAAATATTGGGATGACAG
>CH003263.1:2300027-2369145 GCA_000149265.1 Ciona savignyi
TTGATGAGATCACTGGATCTGAGAAACAGGATACGGAGATGAAGAATATAAAGGAAGAAGTGGAAGAGCCAACATCCACAGAAGAGGAATCAGTGATCGATTTAATCAAGTCCACATTCAAACTGCTCCTCACTGATCCAGTGGCAATCCTACTGATGCCATTAACACTGCATTATGGCATCATACAGAGCTTTGTTCTAGGGATATTCAATGCTTCATGGATTGCATGCGCATTAGGTGAGATATTTTGGCAAAAATATAAACTTGAGGTATAAAAACCCAACTAATAACGTAGAATTTCCACAGATATCAAATACATGTCCTATGCTACTGCAGTATATGGAGGAATCATGATTATAGCTTGCTACGGGTTCGGAAAACTTCTTAAATTTACAACCCACATGAAGATATTCCTTGTGACAGTGATCGTTGAAGTTGGTTTGTTTATCGTGACACTCGTGTGGGTACCATCTAATGACCCCTACAATGAAATGTGGCTCTACTTTGCATTACCTATAGGCTTTGGATTATGCACCGCAGCGTTTATGAGCCAACTTGGAAGTGTTTTATGGAAGGTTGTTTGCAAACACGAAGAAAGCCGGCATGGCACTACATAGTGTATGGAACCCGTTAGGTTTAGCCATAGCTTACGGGCTAAGTGCAGCATTGTACCCAGTCCACATGGTCATACTGAGCATAACAACGTGTGTGGTGGGTCAGGGGATGTATATGGTAGCTGAGCAAATTGCTGACAAACCAAAATATCGGACGAATGTATCAATTTTAAAGGTGAAAAATAAAGAGATTAAAACACAATGCTTAAAAATCCTCTTTAAAGATAAACGTTTCTTTTAAATGCAAAAACAACATATTTCCATATCAAAAAGAACAAAATATTGTCAACATATGTGTTGAAATTTAACAGTGTGTTTTTACTATGTTTTAGTATTGTGATGTAATTTGCGCATTATGGAAAACTGCAATTAAAGAAAAACTTTGAAAATAGAATCGATTTGATTTGAGCACTTATTTACAATAAAAAGTGGAAATAAAGTTTTAATGGATATTTAAATCACACGAGGAAAATCCTTATTAAATGAATAATTCTCACTCTTCATATGATATTCTGTGCTTACTATTAACAAATAACGCTGATAAATATACATTGCATTACTTTTAACATAACGTCTATCTTTATGCTCAACTCTCCAACATACTTTTGTGTAATTCCTTAAAACTAACCAATACCTCACAGAAATGCAACTGTTGTCACGAATTTGTTGAAGGTTTTTAATATTTGTTTCATTTTATTATTAGGTGCACAAAACACAATAAAAAGAACACACATGTCCACAGCTTGCAATATAACATCCATCAATATAACCACCATGCAACTAATTAGTTTACAAAAACTTCATTCGTGGTATTATGGCCTGTGTACCAAGTACCTTACTACCACTTTATACTTCTTTTGACAAGGCTTTAAGGCAAATATTTAAACAAAGCTTGCAATAATCCAAATTTGCTGACAACTACATTTAATAACCTGAAACACATTTTATGATTGTTAGCTTTGTTTACAATTGTAGTATGTCAAACAATTTTTTTAAGCAGGGCAGTCGGTATAAACTATACAAGCAAAGTGTAAACAACCAAGTTTTTAAATCATAGACAGGATGGTAATGTGCAGATGTTCAAAAAATGTAAATATTCTATCAATGTCGTTTTTCTTCAACTTTACAGCATACATGGCACTTGAGTGTAAGTGGGTTGTTACTTGTTTTTGACGTTGTATTAGGCTACCGTTTACGTTAAGCCATGAAAATAAACAATATGTAAAAATGTCAACTCCTTTTAATTTTAATTTGTATTTTATTTATTAACTATTGTGTAAATTTACAATTGATTGTGGATTTCTATACTGTGTTTACAACCCTAGGTATGCAAAGCAGTTTAAACAGAGGAATTGGAACGACTGCATTATGTGTTCTCTATGCTTCGTACGTTATATTCTCTCTCTTTCTCCCTCCGCTGTTAATAGGAAAGTTGGAATGTCGAAAGTCGCTTGCTATAAGTACGCTTGGGTACGCTTTATATACAATAGGTATGTAGGTCGTTACTACTATTTCACACAGACTTATGGATACATATTTGAAAATGATTTAATAACAATTTTATGGGGAATATAACATATTCAGGCAATCTTGCCAAGCAATAATACTGTGTTCGAAAATTTAAAGATGTGGGTTTGTTTTTCATTAAGTTACTTAACTGGTAAGGTTTAGAGTGTGGGTATGTTATAAACTTATAGGTTAAGCTTGTCCAACTTTCTAGCTAACTTCTACCCACAATGGTACACACTGGTCCCTGCTGCTTTGTTGCTTGGTATGGGAGCAAGTGTGCTGTGGTCAACTGCTTTTTTTTACATCGCCAAAGTGGGCCAGAAGCACGCCTGTGAGACGGGCAAAACTACTGGTGCAGTGACTAGTTCATTTTTTGGACGATTTGGCGCAGCACGCAGTTCCTCAACTTTGGTCGGAACTCTTTTGATGTCGTTTCTCATTGAAACATTGGGTGGGCCAGATACTGAGGTCATAACAGCCAATATTAACACAACTTCGGCGCCATCAGCTTCAAATGCAACTTCTGTATATAACAACACTGATGATGTAGTGTGTGGTTTGTATTACAAATTTAACGACGCTCCTCCTGCGAAGAAAGTCAGTGACGTGGTGATGTACGTTTTGCTCTCTGCATATCTGTGCTTTAATCTGATCGCAGCCGGACTTTGCTTTTGTCTTGATGAGATCACTGGATCTGAGAAACAGGATACGGAGATGAGGAATATAAAGGAAGATGTGGAAGAGCCAACATCCACAGAAGAGGAATCAGTGATCGATTTAATCAAGTCCACATTCAAACTGCTCCTCACTGATCCAGTGGCAATCCTACTGATGCCATTAACACTGCATTATGGCATCATACAGGGTTTTGTTCGAGGTATATTCAATGCTTCGTGGATTGCATGCGCACTAGGTGAGATGTAATTGCATAAAAATAAACTTGAGGTATTTACATCCCCCTAATACCGTTATTTTCACAGATATTAAATACATGTCCTATGCTACTGCAGTATATGGAGGCACCATGATTATAGCTTGCTACGGGTTCGGGAAACTCCTTAAATTCACAACCCACATGAAGATATTCCTTGTGTCAGTGATCGTTGAAGTTGGTTTGTTTATCGTGACACTCGTGTGGATACCATCTAATGAACCATACAGTGAAATGTGGCTCTACTTTGCATTACCTATAGGCTTTGGAATATGCACCGCTGCGTTTTCTAGCCAACTTGGAAGTGTTTATGGAAGGTTGTTTGAGTCAACGAAGAAAGCTGGCATGTCGCTGAACAATGTATGGAACCCGTTAGGTTCAGCCATAGCTTACGGGTTAAGTTCAGCATTGTACCCAGTTCACATGGTCATACTGAGCATAACAACGTGTGTGGTGGGTTCGGGGATGTATGTTGTAGCTGAGCAAATTGCTGATAAATCAAAATATAGGAAATGTCTCAACTTTAAAGGCAAAAAATAAAAAAATTGTGAACCACAATACTTATTAAACAAAATTTCATCATTTCTCTTATATGCAAAGGCAACATATGTCGTAATCAAAAATAACAAAATATAATCAACATTTGTTTGAGATTAAATATTGTGTTTTTACTATGTTTCATAATTTGTGCAATTTGGGTAACTGCAACTAAAAAAACTTTGAAAATAGAATCGATTTGATCAGTAAATTCACCAAAACAATAAAGGTTGTGATGGTTATTTAAATCACACCAGAGAAATCCTTATTTAACAAACAATCAACCATCATCATATAATATTCTGTGCTTACTATCAAACTAACAATGCTGATATATATTCATTGTATTACTTTTCACATAACGTATATCTTTATGCTCAAATCTCCACCATTCTTTTGTGTAATTTCTTCAAACTAATCAATACCTCACAGAAATGCAGCTTTCGCTTAAATTTGTTAAAGGTTTTTAACTTCTGTTTCATTTTATTAAAAAGTGCACAAAACAAAATGAGAAGAACACACATGCCCACAGCTTGCAATATCATATCACTAAACAGAACTGCCATGCTACCACTTAGTTCACAATTACTGCTTGTGTACAGCATCCAGACAAATCACGTGTAGTATATGAGCTCTGGTATTATTCCATTATCCAAAGAGGTCCCATTATTGTTTCCAGGTGCAAATAAAAACATGAACACATTCACCCATTACTATCAGTGTCCTTTGTAACCCTTCGGTGACCTTTTCTCCTGTAGTAACTGTTGTGTTCTTTGGTACAACAATGAATTAGTACCATTTTCTAAATCTGTTGACAGGCCTTTCTGGCTAATATTTAAACAAAGCTTGCAATAATCCAAATTTGCTGACAACAATATTTAATAAACTGAACATTTTACGACTATTAGCTTTGATTAGAATTAAAGACAGGCATGCAACCAGTTTACTGAATTGGTTAGGTTTTACTGTTGTCTTTTTATAGGAATCCATGAATGTATATCATGCTAAACTATATATTTAAATAAACTAAGACCAATCTTTAAATGAGCCACACAAATTTAAGCAGGAAAGTCAGTTTAAAGTTTATAGGCAAAGTGTAGGAAACCAAGATTTAGAATAAGAATAAAATGGTAAAGTGCAGATGTTCAAGAAATATAAATATTCTATCTGCGTCATTCTTGTGCAACTTTACCGCATATAAAGCACTTGAAAGTAAGTGGATTGTTGTTTGTTTAAAAGTGTCAATTGATTGCTGAGTATATATATATATATATATTCATTTAAGTTTAAATGTTTGGGAAAGTTTATAAATGAGCAATATGTGAAATTGTGGACATTTTTGTAGTGTCAATAGTCTCATTTATTGCGTCCATAATGTACCAGTACCACCATAACATGTCACACGTCAACCAACTAAACACATGTGGTGATAAGAGAACTAAGAAGCAGACAAACCCAAGGGTAAACTTATTAAATCACAATCCAAGGCACTCTTATCTAAATAACATGATGAATGATTTTCTATGCTGTGTTTACAACTCTAGGTATGCAGAGCAGTTTAAACAGAGGAATTGGAACAACTGCGTTATGTGTTCTTTATGCTTCGTTCGTTTTATCCTCTCTCTTGCTTCCTCCGCTGTTAATAGGAAAGTTGGAATGTCGAAAGTCGCTTGCTATAAGTACGCTTGGCTATGCTTTATATACAATAGGTATGTAGGTCGTTCCTTTTTTACACAGAATTATGGATACATTTTGGAAAATGATTTAACAATTTTATGCTTCCCCAACTTTCCAGCTAACTTCTACCCACAATGGTATACACTGGTCCCTGCTGCTTTGTTGCTTGGTATGGGAGCAAGTGTGCTGTGGTCAACTGCTTTTTTCTACATCGCCAAAGTGGGTCAGAAGCACGCCTGTGAGACGGGCAAAACTACTGGTGCAGTAACTGGGTCATTTTTTGGACGATTTGGCGCAGCACGCAGTTCCTCAACTTTGGTCGGAACTCTTTTGATGTCGTTTCTCATCGAAGCATTGGGTGGGCCAGATACTCAGATGATAGAAGCCAATATTAACACAACTTCGACGCCATCAGCTTCAAATGCAACTTCTGTATATAACAACACTGATGATGTAGTGTGTGGTTTGTATTACAAATTTAACGACGCTCCTCCTGCAAAGAAAGTCAGTGACGTGGTGATGTACGTTTTGCTCTCTGCATATCTGTGCTTTAATCTGATCGCTGCCGGACTTTGCTTTTGTCTTGATGAGATCACTGGATCCGAGAAACAGGATACGGAGATGCAGAATATAAAGGAAGATGTTAAGGAGCCAACATCCACAGAAGAGGAATCGGTGATCGATTTAATCAAGTCCACATTCAAACTGCTCCTCACTGATCCAGTGGCAATCCTACTGATGCCATTAACACTGCATTATGGCATCATACAGGGTTTTGTTCGAGGGATATTCAATGCTTCATGGATTGCATGCGCATTAGGTGAGATGTAATTGCATAACCTAACTGGAGGTATATACATCCCCCTAATACGGTTATTTTCAGATATTAAATACATGTCCTATGCTACTGCAGTATATGGAGGCACTATGATTATAGCTTGCTACGGGTTCGGAAAACTCCTTAAATTCACAACCCATATGAAGATATTTCTTGTGACAGTGATCGTTGAAGTTGGTTTGTTTATCGTGACACTCGTATGGGTACCATCTAACGACCCATACAGTGAAATGTGGCTCTACTTTGCTTTACCTATAGGCTTTGGAATATGCACCGCTGCATTTTCGAGCCAACTTGGAAGTGTTTATGGAAGGTTGTTTGAGTCAACGAAGAAAGCTGGCATGTCGCTGAACAATGTATGGAATCCGTTAGGATCAGCCATAGCTTACGGGTTAAGTTCAGCATTGTACCCAGTTCACATGGTCATACTGAGCATAACAACGTGTGTGGTGGGTCAGGGGATGTATATGGTAGCTGAGCAAATTGCTAACAAACCAAAATATCGAAAATGCCTTTTGAAGACAAAAACTAAAGACCAGCTTTGAAAAAAACATAATTTATCATTAATGTGATTTGCATTGCTAAAATTTTTCATCTTTAGATTGCAAATGAAATATAATGTATTTGTTTAACATATGCAGATAAATATCTTATTGAAGTCTACATATTTTTCCTTATGTTTTAAAATTGATATGGTAATAACGACTATTGATCAAGTAAAACAGTTTTATGTGTATGTCATTTTCACATTTTATCATACTTCTACACATATCTCAGATTGTAGGTCATGATATATTGATTTTACTGCTATTTGAATCTCATACTGCAGCAATAGATCATTACACGAGTGCATTTGCAAGAGCCTGAGCAAAAGCATAATGAAATTTGTTCTTCTTTTTCCTTTTTTTTTCTTTTTGTTTTTTAATCTTTTTCTTTTTCATAACATACATCTAAATGCGAAAAGCAATATACGCTTTATGTTTCGTTTGATGTAATAAGATTTTTCACAACACATATTTAGGTGCAATTTCTTGCAAAATAAACTTAAGTACCAAATATTAAAGTTATGAAACCTCTGGGTGTAACCAGACAACTGACGTGCCAGCATTTGGTGTCAATCCAACCACTTTCATTTTTATTAGACCATCTTCCCATTTAATTGTACCATGTTTCAATTTAATTACACCATCTCTCGGTTCTATTTAAACACCTTTCTATTCAATAAGACCACCTTTCAATTCAATTAGACCATGTATCGATTGAATTAGACCACCTCTCGATTCCATTTAAACACTTTTTGATTCAAAAAAACTTTTGATATGACATATGTTCCGACAAAATTAAGCGACCTTACCAAACAAATAAATATTTCAAGTAAAACTCACATTTAAAGTCGCGCATGCCACGTAGCTCTGGTTTGCTTTAATCTCAATCGGTTGCTTGAACATCACACGGAACGTTTTGTTTGTTCCGTCGCAGCTGAATCCTGTGTCGTTCTGACCAAGAACGACCCCATTTTCTACCGACACTATCTGGGTGTGAGGTTGGAGTAATTAGGTGTGGGGGGTTGTGAAAATAGAGGTGTGAGGTTGGGGTAAATAGAGGTGGGGGTTGGAGTAAATGGAGGTGGGGGGTTGGGGTAATTGTAATTTAAATACGTTTTGTACTTTATAAAGCTCAAAGCATAGGAAACACCAAGAAATGAAGAACATTTATTGAAACCTTCAAAGTATCCAAATTAAACTTGCCAAACTTACCTGGATGTTTGCCTGGAAATCTGCAGGGCTGGTCACAGCCCCATATAACCCGAACCCCACCACATAAATCTTCCGGTTCACCTGAAACCTAATCCGATCGCTTGTGCCAGAATATCCCCACCTGGTGTATAATTTTTATAGATTTCTATGAAATTTATGTCATTAGATTTCTATGGAATTTATGTAATTAGATTTCTATGGAACTTATATCATTAGATTTCTATGGAATTTATGTCATTAGATTTCTGTGGAACTTATGCTAATATATTTCTATGGAATTTATGTCATTCGATTTCTGTAAAACTTATGCTAATATATTTCTATGGAATTTATGTCGTTAGATTTCTGTGGAATTTATATCATCAGATTTCTATGGAAATTATTGTCGTTTTTTTCTATGAAAATATTAGATTTAAAATTTGTGTCATAACATTATCATATAATAACATTTTTTTATTACTTAACCCAGCCAGGGTGATAAGAAACATTCCGAAATAAAATTGAGCGAAACTTTATAACTCGTACTCACCGTTCTGCAACATCTCTGAACCGGCAGACATTTTGTTCTTTGCCTGATAGAGTGCACCTGGGTCGATCTGAGAACCTGACCTGGAAAGAAGATAGTCACTCAATATTCTTATGGATCAATAGATGATTCATTTGTATCCTAGCGGGTGGGGAAACCACATTGAATGGTTTATCCACAGTTAGCTTGGACTCACTGTCCAGTTGCCAAAGTTATTGTGTGTTTTTGTTTAACCTATAAATGCACTTAATTCATAAAACACCCACTAATTTGCTGCCAAAAAACTATAATTGCTACTACTATAATTGTTCCTATAATTTATACATCTAGAATTGTGTAATTGTTTTGCAATCGCATTTCTGCTGCAGTTTTTGACCAATGCATTAATCCACTATTACCCAATGTCCGAGTGCCATGTCGAAGGCTGACATACAACATACAAACAATAAATCTATCGGGCCTTACCCGTGGCTTTGGGTTCAGGGTGAAGTAGAGAAACAAATCGACAATTTCCCGGTCTGTGAGAATGCCAGACTGTGCAGGACCCTGAGCAAACTCCTCAATATTCATGAGTGGGAATCGAACTAGGTAGATCACGTCGCCTAAAACTTTACGACAATTTTCTTTGTTTGGTTCCATTTCCTGCCGTCCACATTCAGCTGCCGACCATCTGTGGGAATGAAATGGGTGAAGGGGTCTACAGCCCTTTTCTAATTTCTAGTATGGGTTTAAGCGTATAAGGAAAAACATTCAAATTTCACTACTATGCCACTCTCGCCACGATACCACTTTTACAGTAGGCCTACAGTATACTGTTTGTTTAAACAATATGGGTGTAATAATGTTGCTAGGCAGAGAGTATTTTCAACACTGAAACCTACCTTTCCATAGCGGCGAAAATGACATGCTCTCTTAATCCCAGTGTATCACGTTCCAACACGCTAACCAATGTACTGTGATCGATGTCGGTGAACCCTGTGTAGAAGGAATGCTCATGCTTATTACAGTGGTTGAATCAATGACGATAGTACAGAAAGTAAAAAAACAGTCTTTTCAGAAAGTGACAATCTTAAGGAAATAGCAGGATAATAGCCTTTTAAACATTATTTCAGATTATGTTCAAAGGCACTAATGAAGTCTTACACAATAAATCAAAACACATTTTAAATACAGCATTAAACAATAAATAAGAAAAGGGCTCTTGCAAACTAAGACCCACCATCAGCAGCCAAAGCCTCTTTTGTGTTCTGGTCAATACAATCCAAGCACAAAGAAGCCAGTTGTGGTTCGTCGAACAGTCGGGCTTGAGAGAGCAGCATGAAAGCGTTGTCTGAACTCAGGTTTGTCTTTAGGAAGTCCACGCAGTGACTCTCGAGAGCAGGCACTGCATATTTCTTGGCTGTGTATCTGCATTGTGGGTTATGCTGGTGAGAAATACAGTAGACGAGATGGGTATAGTCGGTTGGGCTGTTTTATAACTTGTGGGACGTGGACAAAAGGATTTATTGAAATGCAGTGTTATCACTGGATCCTAAATAGTTTAGTGTCAAGATAATTTAATAAAAAATCATTTGTGCACTCTTACAGAGATTGCGTAAAGCAATAAACTTACTGAGATTTTTTGTTTAGAATATAATCAATTGTTGTACAAGAATGTTCAAACGAGATTAAATTTTGTAACATTAAGTAACAACTTATAAATTCTTTTTTTTTAAACTAATTTCCTATTTGCACATGCTTATTTACAGAAATAACAAGTAGTTTTGGTTTCTTGACAATCTCGTGAATATAATAACTGTACTCCTAATTATTTGGTTTAGTACAATCAGCACCCCTGATGTAAAAATTGTAACTTAAACATTATAATTTAAACAGAACACCTAATATTAAAAATATATCATCATCATACAGATTTTATCAAGATAATGCACTTTTGCAACCCTGAACCCAGGCAAAAGGTTTACTTTACATTGTTACTTAAAATCTTCAAAACAAGAGGGTTTACAGGTTTACACTGTTACTTAAAACTTACAAAGTGGTCATGACGGTCTCAGGTCCAATATTGACTTCATCAGTGTACAGAAAGCGAAGCAGGGAAAGAAAAGCAGCAGGTTCTACGTCAGGCAGTTCAACCTCATGGGATTGTGTGGCGAGTATGCTGTTGAACATTGCGTCGAACACCGCGCTGCCAACCGACAGCACAAACTAAGGAAAAATTTTATGAAAAATGTCTTATGGAAAAGTGGAGAAGCTAAATTTTTCATTTAACTACTGAGTTTTTTCAACTACTGGTTTTTTTTTATTTAAAGAGCTTGTGTGGACTAAGTGAGGTGTGCTTGGGTTTATTTTGAAGTGTCTACATTGGGGTCCATGCTCACGGCTGTGGATGTATATGGTTAACGCGGCAACACAGACCGAGAAAACATAAATTATGCAAGCATATATGTTTTCTGCGACCATTTATTAGTAACGAAGCTTTGAATAGAAATCGGCCCAAAACTTGCAAAAAAGCGTTTCACTGAGCGAGGGATTATTTGCGGGCGCAAAAAAAGAAGAAATAATGACAAGGCGTAATTTTTGCAAGCGTATATATTTGCTATGTACATTAATCCGGCGCGAAGCTTTCAAGCCGCTCCAAAACTTACAAAAATGACAAGCTGAATAAGGTTTGGACTACAGAGATAACATAAAAGTACTACAAAAGAAAAAATGCACTACCCTGAAGGTCAAAACATGGCCATATAGAGAATCAATTTAAGAAGTATTTGCGCCACAATTTAATGTGTTGCATTTAAAAAAACCCATTAATCCACTGGAACTATCAATGGTGAAGTTGGATATTGTTATGTGAAAAAAATCTTTCGTTTGTGGCTTTGTTACGCAACTACAGTGGCTTAAATATAAAGTATGTGTGAGGTAAAGTATTTTTAGTCTAACCAGTTTGTTCGTCAATGTTGCTCAATCATTAAACGCTATTAGAAAACGGGTGTAATTATTCAAATAGATGCCTGACCATTTCGCAGTGTTTTGAACGCGATCGTGGCCAAACAATATTTTTTTTAAAGAATTTCATCATTTGTATAAATATTTGCGCCACAATTTAATGTGTTGCATTAAAAAAAACCATGCAATTTTTAAACAGTGACCTATTTAGTGTTTTAAATGGACTTATCTTAAACTTACTTTGTGGGCAGGAATACGTTGGGAAGAAACACCACGACCAACAATAAACAAAACATCTGATTGAAGTTGATTGTTAAATAAGAATTGAAATCTTTCTTTTAACGTCACTTTTGTCGCTTGCCAGTTGTACATCGGCTGTCCGTCTACCACCGGGTGAAGCTCAGCAAGATTGACACCTAGTGGTGGGATTTGAGGCCCAACAGCAGCTACGTGAGGTGGGCCGCGGTTCGCTAAGTGCACAACCACCGGCTGGGGATTTAAAGCTGAAAAAAATATTCTGATTAAACAATTGCCAGTGTTGAAAATATTTAATGGACAATCACTATTCATTAAATTTGACTCGAAGACCTAAAAAACATCGAAATGAGCTAATAAAACCTAATTTGTGGGCAGTTTGATAAAACTCTTTATTTGAATTGAAGTTTTAAAATTGCTAGTAGTAATATTCGAAAGTATAATCAAATGAAAGAGGATTCCTGACATATTACATCATATTAAAACTGCCAATCTTCTTTTATATTGTGATAACAATGTTTTTGGAAATATACCTCGATTTGGAATACCAGCTACTGCCCCAACAGGAACTCTTGGATTTGGGGCAACTTCTGCTGCAATTCGGCCCCCATTTTCAGGTTGGTTGTATCCCGAGTACAGGTTGGGGTTGGGGAAATTCCCCCCTTGCACCCAAGTCTATGTCAGGGTCAGCCATCTTGGATTACTAACATCTACAATGTGACCAAATAAATATCAGAACACTTCGAAACGTGACAGAACTGTTTTTTTCCCTAAAGATTTATTTTTCAAAACGAATTTAAATCCAATAGGTTTAATAAACATAGCAACAACGCATTAGGCTATGATAATCTGAGTTTTAATGATAAAGTTACGTCCAGGGAAAAGAAAAAATTAAGAAATATGAAAACATTGAAAACATGTGTTTTTTTAAATACCGGTACCGGTACTATATAAACAGGCTACCGGTAAATGAATTTGTAAGAATACCATGAATTGGTGGTAAATCCATATTTTAAATACCATTTTTAATTTTGTAAACAATTAAAGTTTATTAAATATAACATTGTATTATTATTACAAACAAACAACTTGATCTAGCAGTAGTTCTTAAATTGTCCTACAAAACGATGAACTTTTCTTAGATTAAATAATCATTTCAAGTTCTCTCGCGTAATTTATGACTTGTTGTGCCAATTCAGCAGTTGCTACAAGACCAGTGTCCTCATTCTGCTTCGTTGTGTTAAAGTAGAAGATCTTCCCATTGCCAAGCTGCCAATTCCTCATCTTTGAATACTGATCCAATTCCGTCTCCTGCTCAAAGTAAAGCATCCTGCTTGCTTCATGGTATGATATGCGGGGGTACGACTTTTCAATGCAAGCGGCGATCTCGTCACGGATGGTTCCGAGAAGAATATCAATAAAGTAGTTGTAGCTCTCGGCGGGGACATTCCCCTTAGCAAGAAACAACTTGTTGTAGTTACCCTCCATCAAATACTGCTCGATAGCAAGAGGGTGTCGGATGTAGACGTTGTTTTGGATATCGTTGGGTGACAAACGTTCCAACTCGGTGTGGAATTCTGCGACACGGTTTTGAGCTAACAGACAAAGCAAATTTAGACCTAAAAGTTCCTGTTTATACGCGGATTCTGGAACGTCTTCGGTATAATCCAAGTAATAGCACTTCAACTGGGACATGTATCGCTCAAACGCTGGTATATCATGTTTTCTGATGCTCATTTGGGCGCCGATTTCAAGGACATCTCTTGCAAGGACGAACTCTTGAAGTGTCGGGGTTGTTTGCGATGATGGAAGGAATGTTAGGCCTGTCAACGCGATTTTTAGCTTTCCTAAATATTGTGCACACGTGTTTAAATTTGCATTCTTCTTGTAAAACTCCTTCTTTAAGTTCTGGTACAAGCCGACAGCATCCTTTATACCTACAGACATGTTTTCAGCAATGTAATTGAATTCTTAAATATCAATGCAACCTGCAAATTGAATGGAATGATGATAAAGAATTTCAATGGGGAACGAGGTCACAAAATCAATGGCAAAGGTAATAAACAAATGAATATAAATACTGTAATCGATAATGAGAATATTAATAACTTAATATATATTATAAACGAAGAGGGATACATAGATATGTATTATAACGTTATTTAATGGCAGGTTTAATCAAATTTCTTTACAAATCAAATTATAAATTACAAAAAAAACTTTATATGAATATACTTGGACCCTGAAAACATTACAAAAGCATTTGTAACTTTACCCGTGAATGGGTAAAGTTTTGTACTATCATTAAAAGGTAGTCTAGAAAGGTGCTTTTGAATTCCGTCATAAAATAATCAAATTACTCTAACTAAGAGTAAAATAACATAGCACCCAAACCACCCTGAAATCTGTAGGTAATACTGATTTTAAAAAAAACACGGCGGCGAATCATTGAACTTTCCGTTTTGGTGTTATTTGTTTTTAAAATTCCGATTCAACCACTACTAATTAGAAATTTTCATGTCATTAGAGTAACATAGCTCTTATAATATTGCACAATCATTCAGTAAATCATATCTTTAGTTCATTAAATTTTTACAAAGAACTTGATTCTGTAGCAGTAGTATGCAATCAGCACCCATATCCCGACTCCAATGATATTCATTGTCAGGATTTCAGCGTGAGAATTGGAAGAACCTGGCCCCCATGTAAATGGAAGATAATCACTGAACACCTCATGCCCCACATAGACGAGGATGCTGTTCATGCCGACGAAATCCAATGGCCTGCCACTCCATATCCCATAAACATCCACCAAGTAGTATATGATTGGGATGAGAAAAAAAGCCATGCATGATAAGGTTGTAACGAACGTTGTCGTCCAGAGGTTCTTGTTGACAGGGATCCAACCCGTTTCTGCAGAAGCCTCGCACAAAATGATCGAAATTACGCCAAGAAAGAAACACCATACTATCCAACGTACTGCTCGGTCAAGTGGGTTCTTGTAGTATAGGAATATCTTTCCAGCTTGGCATCCTAGTAAAACAATAACACAGCTATTCAGTGAGCCAAGTAAGCCTTCTGGGTCGTATGGGACTGTCTGATCATTAGTAAAGGTTGGGTAGTAGATATTCTTGCAAGTAGGGTGGCCGTAGATATGAGCTTCTCCAAACACTTGGCGATCAATGTACCCGGCCACTCCACCAACACATTCCTTTCCCATGAACTTTCCTTTATTATGCAATCCTCCAGGTCCTAGATATCCACGGCCACAGTTTGGCACCTCGTATAGAAAGGTAAAACACAACCATATGAGTTCAAGAGCAAGAACAGCAAGCCACTGCAACCAGTACGGTACTACATCTCGTGCAAAGTGCCACCATTTCAGACCACCGTCCTCATTCCTTGCTTTGTTTTCGATTTCGATTGGGGTGAAATGGAAAGCCCATTGCAGAAGAAATGCTACACAGTAAGAAATAGCAAATCGCTGTAGAACACCAGGAATCCGGAATGTAGCCCAAGATGTGCTGTGGTTAACGACAAACGCCCCAAGACCGAAGAGAAGTACAGTTCGACGGATCAATTTGTAAGCGATTTTTGATTTTGGAACATTTTTCGTAACCAAACTGTTAACAGAAAGTGTTATGTTTATGCCCATTATAAACATAAACCATGGAAAGACCAGGTCAGCCACAGTCAAACCATGCCAAGGGGAATGATGGAAAAACCAGTAATCACCACCTTTAAAGTTTACGAAAACCATAACAACCAAACACAGGCCTCTGAATGTATCTATGGATTTAATTCTTTCGCTTTTATTTTGGGGTGGGAGGGGAGTGGCTTCCTGGACTGAATGTGCCTCTGTGTTGCCAAGGTCTTCTCGGACTTGGGCTTCATGTGATGAAACATTGTACCCGTAGTGTCGGTATAGAAAATCACCTATGGTGTACACAAGAGCACAACTGAGAAAGATTATAAATGCGACCAAGATTGGTATAAAACTGTTGATTGGATTTTTTGAAACGGTAGGCCCTGTTACTGAACATTTGTCTGTGATGGTGAAATTTATAACATAACCACCATACTCTTTAAAGTGATGGTTGAACTCAGAACTACATGAATTTGTTTGTAATTTAACATTCAAATTCCATCTTGTATCTACCAGAATAGTTTTGTTGACCTCTTGCTCCGAAATAGTGTCTGCTTTGTAGTATGAGCAGTTAAAGCACTTTTCTGATAAGAATAGAATATCCACGGACGTGCCAATGCCTTTTCCTTTCTTTACAACTGTAAGTTTTGCTGTGTCTACTTTAAATTTCAGGGAATGGCTCACTGAAGTGTCCGGAACTGCTCGTTGCTCAACATTATCAGCTTGGAATAACTGGTGAGCTCTTACAACGACCAGAATGGACAAAATGATCCAATTTACGTTGGAAGGCCAGCTCATAGTCACAAACTATCACAATCTGTAATGCTAATACAAATTGAGCCATGTTTGTTAAAACTGTGCATGTGATTGTCGATTATCAAATTTAAGTAAACTAAATATTTAGTTATTGTTTAACGGCACAGTGTCCTATGAATTATATTTATGTCGTTACATTTCTACCGTGTTATTGCGTAGCTTCTATATAAAACCAAAAACTTGTTATTTTAAAATGGACTAACAACAACACATGATTAAATGAATTGACATTTTTTTCTAAACTTAGATAATGATTTGCATTAATGAATTTGTAAATACTGTGGGTGAGAGTAGCAAACGAAGTGGTCCCACTTTTAAATCATGTACCATATTTATCGCCACGGCTATTCTAGCATACAAAATGCAGGTCGGACATATACAACATACTGTAAAAGCTTTGGTAATCCAACGGTGGCGGCAAGGTAGGATTAGATATTAATGTTTATAATCGAAAAGCACAAGGGGAGTTATCACACTGTCAATCGTTCGAATATCTTGCGAATACGTAAGGGAGCATTTTAGTGGGTAATTGTCAGATTACCAAACGCCTATCGTCGACTAAGCGACACAGGGAACAATATTCGAGGAAAGCAAAGTCTCAATTATACACAACACCGAAGTGCTATAGCAATTTTGATACCATATTCGCAAAAACTGCATTTCAGTTATTCCACGCTGGCTGTGTTCATTCTGTCATCACCTTATGACGTCATTGACACTTAAATCAGTTGTTTTCCATCTACGTCATTATTCGCTTTATAAAGCGTTGTGCGATCAATTAAATTACACACACACAGACACATTAAAAGAAACGCAACTTAATAAAGAATATATATACGAGTGGAGTTTTCCGGTTTTGCTATTTAACGGAGGTTCCGCTGCCAGACGAGTTTAGTTCCACGCTATGTAGGTACATAAGGAGTCGGAACGGAGATTTATGTACTAGATATAGACGGCAGTGGATCCTGGGGGCTGGTCCCGGCCAATTACAAGCATAAAAACCAAATCCTGGCCCACAGTGCCGTGTACTGGTGACATATACGCTTTTCCATTCACGGGGATAAAAATGAGTACCTAACGTAATGCAATCTCTTTTTACTGTCAAATAATCTACAAAAAGTGATATCGCCAAGCTTGTTATATCCATGTCTCAGTTAACCCTTTAACATTACGGGGTTCTATTGTTTGATTCAGGAAGTAGGGTTTTGGTTTAATTAATATACGCCGATGTCCTCCCGGTTAACCAAATCGGTAACAGTTATCTGCAGACAGACGGGAGGTTTGTGTGTCCTTGTGCTCGACATGAAAGCTATTTACCAATGGCACTTCTTATAGACCACTTGGTCTATAAGAACTAACAAATTATTACATGACCTCTGATAGTATCGCTTAATAGAACATCTTTATTATTAAGGGACACTAACCGCTGCTCCGTCTCCGCGCCACCTATCCATAATAATATCGTCTCAATCCGAATAGGACAGAAATATATAGCCCCCACATGTCTTTTGTTACTGATATCTAGTATAAATTAAATCCGCGAAAAAAGGGTGGTTTAGTGCGACGCCTTCTCAACCGAAAGGTTGCAAGTTCGAAACTGGTCGCTAGTTAGTCAGTTGTGTCCTGGGCATTGCCTAAACCCAGCGAATTAATGATTTGTATTAAATTAAAGAAACGGGATAATCATGAATATCCTATCATATCCTGTCACAAGAAAGGCATTAAAGGGGGAGGTGTGTTTTTATGGCGACCTAACGTAATTTGCAATGGCTATTCATGCGTAACCGTAGGTATGTGATGTGAAGCTAGTTTACCCTGGGTCGTATTTGGAGGACATAACTTGGAAAGATTACCCAACTACTAACGTCTTAATACACTTAAGACTTAAGACGTTAGTAGTTGGGTAATCTTATATTTCTTTTGGCAAGCACATATAGAATATTAGGTTGAAAAAAATGTCATATGTATATTATGAATCGCCCAAGTTATACCGGCATTTAGACCATTACCGTTTATAGGTTCCCCAGTTACACAAAATCTGCTACCAATTTCTTACTGGTTTTCTATATTGTTTTTTAGATTTATATAAATAATACTTTGCAATATTATTAATAAAATGTGATATATTGTTTATAAATGACACAACATGTATTAGCTAAGGTGCCTTACTACTGTAGTTTTGCTGTTTGTTTCTGCCTACTTTTTTAAATAATGATGTAATTATTCTTTAGAGTAATGAAGGAGTAAAAAAAATACATGGTGTCTAGATATCGACAAAATATTTATATGACAACTAATGAATATTCAGATGCTTCGTCTATTATGTTTTATATATTACTGTAACATAACTTGGTATTAAGTGAAAATGTAAAGGTTTACCAGTTCTCTTATTGCATTTGCTGGTGGAACTGCAGTATTGATAAATTTATATATTTGTACAAATTCATTTGTTAAACACAACACAAAAATAGCAGCCAAAATCTGTACTACAGTCAGTTATCGAGCAATAATACTAATGAACCTGCTATCATACGTATTTTTTTAAGTTATTTAATCCAGAAAAATCGCCTTTCAATCGAAAAGTTGCAGGTGCGAAACTGGTCACTAGCTAATAGGTTGTGTCCCTGGGCTAGGCACTTTACGGACATTGCCTGAACCCAGCGGATTAATGGGTTCTACCACATTAAAGGAATGTGTCTATCATATACAACACACTGCAATAGCTCTGGTAACCCGACGATGGGCGCGAGGTGATCTGACGATTGCCCGTGTGTTAACCCCCTTGGTTTTCCCATTCACGGGAATAAATATGAATATCCTATCCTATCCATATCAATTCATTTTATTGTGGGACTTTGAAAATCAAAGGAAAAGTCAAAATACAAAATAACTAACCTTCGATCAGGGAAGCACCAATAGTATAAATTCAACTACCTATATAAGCTGCATGACACGTTAAAATGATACACCCTTTCAGTTTCTACATCCTGTGTTGGTGCTGTATTAGGTTGTTTTTTTGTAATACCTGACAAAATGGCCAGAGTTCTTGTTGGAGTTAAAAGGGTAATCGACTATGCTGTAAAGGTAAATGCATTTTTGACGGTTGGATAAATATCTACTCACACCGTGATACATTTATGTCCCTATGAATGGTTAACAAAAGAGCATTATCAGAAGGGCAATTGTTAGATTATCTTGTGCCCACTGTCCGTTATTAAAGGTACTATATAATTCATTGTGTATGTTTGATAATTCATGATAAGTTTGATTAATTTAGCAGAACCCATTAGTGAACTGTATCAAGGCGATGAAGTCTCTTTCCAAAAGAACATAACCAACAAGCTAGTAACCATTTTTCTCATTCCAGATACGCGTAAAGCCCGATAAAAGCGGTGTCGTTACAGAAGGGGTGAAACACTCCATGAACCCATTTGATGAAATTGCTGTGGAAGAAGCAATCAGGTTGAAAAATTTATCTTGTGTCTAAAATATTGTCTTTTTTGTATTATTTAAATCAATTTTTTTGCAGCCTAGAAAACAACTTTATGCGCTAATGACAACTGTACAAAAGTATCAATCCAACTAACAATTGTTCTGCAGGTTAAAAGAAAAGAAACTTGCATCTGAAATTGTGGCTGTAACCTGTGGTCCAACTCAAAATCAAGTGAGATTTATTAATTTAATCGAATTAATACCAAGGACTTGTTCCAAATAGGCAAACAATAAATATTTGACTTTTATTGTATGCAAAATGTAACCATACAGCATCACTGATTACATCTTTAATAACTAGCAGTCATATTTGTTATGTGCTATACTTATAATGATATACATGTTTAATATATCAGTATAATTCCTGAATGCATTAACATGGTAGTATAGTAACCTTCATACTTATTCATGAGATCATGACAGTTTAATAAATGCATATTTAAACATTTTGCACCTCTTGCAAAACAACAAACGGCAAATGCTTTAGTGCACAACCTCGGTTAAGTACATAACCCAGAACTAAGGACTCACCATACAACCTGCAGGAAACCCTACGTACAGCACTAGCCATGGGAGCAGACCGTGGAATTCATGTTGAAATACCAGCGGATCAGTGCTCGAAAGCTGGTCCTTTACAGGTGTGTTACTATTTTGGTTTATAAAGCATAACATGCATTGAAACATTTATGACAATCGTACATGATTTTGCTCTATTTGCAAAAGTTGAAGCTATGCTTAGACCTACTTTTTAGACCTTTACTTTTAAAAAAGACACAAGTTAATTTTTGTCAAATGTTTTTTAAAACATTTGCCAGGCTTGTGTTTGTCCGATCCCTGTTGTACAAATATTATCCGATTTCATTGAAACTTTTGACGTATGTCAATTAACATGATGTAGATTTGGCAAATTCTTAAGACTGAAAAACTAAAAAACAGAGAGTTAGATGTGCACAAATCTTGACAAGAATATATACTTTTTAAATGAACATACAAAAAAAACGGTTGGTTTGTTAACTCTTGGACCCACCTGTTTCTTTGCTTTCTGGAACAAACTGTTTAGAGTTTAGACCATCTAAAATAGACAAACTGTGATTACTGATTAGGGACTCTGCTTGTATAAACTTATAGCAAATAAGTCAGCAAAAAGTCAAAATGTGCTTTACAAATAGTGGTTATTTACACTCTCTGGTTTCGAGTTCATTTCGACAAAGTTTGGAATTTCTTTGGCAGATTTCGAAAATATTTGCAAAGTTGGCAGAACAGGAGAAAGCCGACTTGATTATACTGGGCAAGCAAGCAATTGATGGGGACAACAACCAAACTGCTCAAATGACCGCTGCTGTACTAGACTGGGCACAAGTAAGTGGAAACCCTTACTTTTTTATCTTTATTTTAAATATTTTGGTGTCAGTATAAAACATAAGGTGGCAAGATGTGGCAGAATGGTTAATGTCACCAATATGTATAACTAATTATGTGAAAAAATGGTCTGACAACTTAAAGAGCGTTTTTACAATTAAAAAACTGTAAGATTATGCTTGTTGGTATTGTGTGAGTGTGCTGCTTCCGACGCTTTGCTCTGTGGTTTTAGCGGTTGGTGCATATGCTTGAGGCAGTCCAACCGACAAAGCTATACTGCCAGACATAATGTTAGTTTATTTATTTGCTCTTTATTTACAATAAAGAATAGTAGTTTTTTAAATAAGGAGGCATCATACACATGGTATAACCAGAAAAAGTGACGTGGCTGTTAAACCTTACATTGAGCCAAACATGTTGCAGCAGCAAATTTAATTTAAATCAAAATTAATGAAATAGAAACCTCAAATAAAAGTGTGCAAGCACAACCCAGTACTGCAGGGGCAGCTTTGTGAGATAAAACTGAAAAAAGAACCCTAAAATGAAGTTCCACCAAATTAATGAGTAACATTCTAATGAATCTACAACTCAAGGGGACATTCGCATCGGAACTAAAGTTAGAAGGTGATGAGTTGACGGTGGTGCGGGAAGTGGATGGTGGGTTGGAGACGGTGAAACTGAAGATGCCGGCTGTAGTTTCCGCTGATCTACGACTCAATGAACCCCGATACGCAACTCTTCCTAATATTATGGTGAGTGTCTATGTGTATAGTGGATAATACTTCAAGAATAACTATCTAACCCTTTGAAACCATAATCTGATTATTTTGGATGGTGTATAGCAGTGTAGGAATAAACTATCTATCCCTTAAACTATATAATAGTGGGGTTGTATGGTGGATATTGACAACACTGCATAGGAAAACTATCTTACACCTTTCCAAACCATACTGCTGACCTCGGCTGTTTAGCAGTTTCCCTTTACTTCTTTTTTTGGAAATATTATTTTTGAAATTGCTTAAGGAAAATTTGGTAGAACACGCTTTACAAGCCTTTATTTCGACAGGTGTGGATGTGAGATTAATTTCCCCAAATGGCAGCAGTTTCCAAATTTGTTTAAATTGCGTTTTAAATCCCAGTTTATTGTTCATCTAGTGACCTAAACCTCACTAAGTGTGTATTACTATGTAAAAGGAATGATTGTTTAGATGAATTTTAAAGTTGCCAAGTAATGTCAAAATTATGCAACATGACTCACAACCCATTGAGAAATTGAATCATTTAAGAGCAACCCATTTTTGACAAAACAAGTTGTATTTTTTGATTGCATATTTTTGTGGCCACTTCTGGGGTATAAACATGCTTATCTTGATGCCATAATAAAACATGGTTTTAAACCACTTTTACCACAATTAATGTTTAACCTACTTTTAATATGATTAATAAACAGATGATTTACTGACTCTTAATTCACAGAAAGCAAAGAAGAAGAAAGTTGCCAAGATCTCACCAAAAGATTTAGGAGTTGAAATTGCCTCTTCAATAGAAGTTGTGGAGGTGACAGACCCCCCACAGAGGGAAGCTGGTATCAAAGTAGAAAGCACAGAGGAACTGGTGTCCAAATTGAAAGAATCTGGTCTTGTTTGATCCAATTTACATTTATATGCTATATATGTGATTTTTGAGTGTTATGCAATAAAAGATAATTTTTGTTTCCCTCACAATGCGATTAAAGGATGGTGTTGTGTGTATTAGTTTGGAATTAAAAAACTAGCTAATTTTCTCTAATAGCTTTGAGCTCAAATTTTAATGTTGGTTCATATGCAGCTTAGTGGTGGAATAATGATTAATGCAGACATGATATGAGTACCCTTGACCCTGTTTGTTTTTTTGTGTTTGGCTTTGAGGGGCTATCATATAAAAAGAGAATATAAAACGCCGATTTAAACTATGGAAACTAAATCTAACCCTTCTCCGGATGCAAATGTTAACCACAACGTCTTTAATTTAGTTCAGTTTGATTATGGTTGACTTTATTAACATTGAGGACAAACAGAGTATGGTTTATCTTGTAATGCCCCTGCACTGCTACATTTCTGGGAAAATAGGAGTATTTTATCGTGTATCGTAAGTTTTTTTTATTTAATTGACAGAATAACAGTACTGCAAAATGGTAAAATATTCATGTTTATTTCTGTGATGTAAAAAGACAAGGAGCACCATTGCGGCAATTGTAAGATCACCAAACAACGCACTAAACTTAGGCTTGCCCTAGGACACAACCAACTAACCAGCGGCAAGTTAAATCTGCAAATTTTCGGCTGAAAGGCGATGCACTAACCCAGAGTGAGAGGGCACTATGGTGTAAGTTGTATACCATATGGTAGTGTGATTAACCTTCTATAGGAACAATTTTTACACCCAGTGGTAAACGGTGGTTGTTTTAGTATTTTCCTTTAAATAAAAATCATTTTCAAGAAGTATCAGATATATAAAAATTTTTTATGTTTTAAATGATATATATATATATATATATACATATGATATGATATTCATGTTTATCCCCGTAAATAGGAAAACCAAGGGGCTAACACACAGACAATGTGTCCTTTTGCAGAGCATTAGTTAAACCCAGTAAATTAATGGGTTCTATTAAAAAGTAAAGGACATCTTAATCATATACAACACATTGCGAATGTAACGTTATCAGACAGTGGACAAGAAGTAACCTGATCAGTGATCACCCTTGCGATAATGCACTATGCGTTTTCTAATTCAGAGGGATAAAAACATAAAAACAAAATATCTTTTTCGTCCAACTGACAACAATCTGAATTAGTAAATACATTCACCCGAGCAATTGTATTAAACTCATACATGATTAGATTTTTATTATTCTAAAAAATATCAAAATGGCGTACAGTTGTAACTTATACTCTTCTGCTAAAAATATATCACCTTACCAAACTAATTTTATTCCATCAGAAAGTAAAACAAGATATTGATTGCATAAACGAAATACATATTTGAAGTAGGATCAATAGAATATTGTACCAGTTTATATAATTATGAAGTGATTGGTTTTAATGCTTAAACCATTTGTTTCTGCATAATAAAGATGCTTACACCAACCATTCTAGCTGCTAGGGTTAATTTGTCTATTAGAACTCAATATGGAATGGGTATTGTTTACTTGTTACATTTGGAGTGTATGGGCAAAATCGATGGCCAGTGTCCAATTTCGACAATTCTGCAATATCATTTTCATCTAGCGAAAACTCAAAAATATCCAAGTTTGATCTTAAATGTTCAGTGTTGCTGGACTTCGCAAGCAGTATATGACCCTTTTCTATATGCCATCGGAGTAAAATTTGGGAGGGCAATCGATTGTGTTTATTTGCAATTTCGCGGACGGCTGGATTCTCCAATATTTCTGGATGCCCAGGTTTTCGTATTTGGCCCCCTAATGCTCGGAATACTGTGAGAAAAACCTTGTTTTTATGGCACATTTCTCGTAGTTTGTTCTGCTGCAAATGAATGTGACTTTCGACTTGGTTTGTAACTGGTTTTATGCGGCAAGTGTCAAGCACAGATTGAAGTTGTTCGCTATTGAAGTTAGACACTCCAATTGACCGTGTTAAACCCAAATCCACGCATTTTTCCATCTCCTTCCATGTAAGGCTTGGATTAATGTCATCAAACATAGGATCTCCATTCTCATCATTCTTGCCTTCCAAGGACACCACATCTGCAAGAGGGGTCCTGGCTACTGGAGTGTGAATCAAGTATAAATCAACGTGATCAAGTTCCAGATTTCTTAAACTCTCCTTCATGGCTGGTATTACCAGCTTAGGACGGTTACATGTGTTTGGTAGCTTTGTGACAACAAATAATTCTTCTCGTTTTAGGTCAAATTCTCTCATTGCATCGTTAATGCCCCGACCCACATCTGCCTCATTCTCGTAGAAAAATGCAGTGTCTATGTGTCTGTATCCCATCTGTATTGCTTGTTTTACACTTTTATACACTTCCGCCCCTTTAGCTCTGTATGTCCCAAGGCCAAACACAGGACATTTCAACCCATTGTTCAGTACAACCGATTTAATCATGTCTATAATGCTAACCACCTCGACTTACACAAGAGTAAACTGTTCCTGTAATTTTACATTATTTATAATATGTGTACTATACAAACAATAGCTAATATCAAAACAGATTTATTCAAAAAACACAAATGTTTGAAACACGATTTCAGTTCTTAAATATATTTCGAAAAAATAAACATCAGCAAAAAACAAATTGTTTTCTTACATTAAACAACGCGCCACATTTTAAACAATGCGCCATTGACTTTGAAAATGTACTATATGATACATACATTAGTGAGAATTAGCTTTATTGAATTCAACAATTTTTAGTATCATTTCGAAAAGTGACAACCAGTAAACGGTAGCCCATTAGATGATACAATAATTGTTTAAAATGCATTTGCAGCAAAACGAAAAAAAATACATTGAACTGATGACACTTAGTTATGAAAATTTACTTTATGTTCTAGAATTTTACACATGGAACAATCAAAATAAAAATTCAGGATTTTCATAGAGGAATATAAGAGTTTTGTTATGTATATACAAGTGCATTTCATGGGTGACGTCCGTTTAGGACCGCCAATGTTCAATGCTTCAGTTTAAATGCAGATTTGAGATGCCGCAACATTTGCGGGTTTCGCACAGCCAGATCAAAGACATCTTGGTTATCATGTGTGGAGGAAAATAAATCTGCTTTGTGGTTTAGTAAGGTGCTCACTACGAGAGGCATTCCTTTGGCAACTGCCAAATGCAGAGCGGTACAATCGTCGTACGTTGGGGTGTTGGTGTGTATTCCGTATTTTAGCAGCATCTTCATCGCTTCAGTGCTTCGGCACTCGATGGCATGGTGGAGCGCTGTTCGACCGGACTTGAGATCACCGATGTTGATGTTGCATTTTAAAACTCTGACCAGTCTTCGTACGACATTTGCACGGTTTGATTGAGCGGCAAGATGAATTGGAGCGAATCCAGAATAGTTAAGGACGTCAACGTTCTGTGGAAGTTTACAGGTCTGATAACCAGGGTTTTCCTTCGGGTCCAGAGGAGTTGTGAGCATCTCAATTTGAACTGCATAGCCCATATCCGCTGCAATGTGGAGTGGAGTGTTTCCTTTTCTATCTGTGCAATTCACATTTGCGCCATATGCAACAAGACATCTTGTGATTTCCGGATGGTTAGTTAATACAGCCAAATGCAGCGCAGTCTGTATGTAACTATTTTGTATGTCCAGCAGATTAGGGTTTGTGCAAGACTGTATGATATCAAAAGATAGATCGATTTTCCCATGGATGATGGCAAGCTGTAAGTATGTGTCCCCATCTTCATCTGGTGTGAAGAACTGTAAATTTTCAGTTTCAACCGACTCGTCTTTTGGCTCTTTAGCTTCGTTTCTTAACTTTACTAAGAAGCTCTCAATCTCCTCCTCTGTCATACTTGTGCTTTTATACCCAGAATCGAAGCATTCATCTTGGATTTCAATTTCCTTCGGCTCTACGCGGGGAGAATTATCCACTGACCCAGGAACCTTTACCTTTGAGGAAATGTCATCAGTTGATGGAAGGTTTCCGCTGTGAAAATCTTCGTCATCTCGGTAAGACGGCAAGCCTGAATCAAATCCAGAGTCAACCCGATCGCAGAAATCGACGTGTTTCTGGTCAACATCGTGATCTGTTGCTTTATACGACATTTTAAGAAGTGCTAATCAGATATCCCTCGAGCATAACAATTTATAAAAGTGAAGTCCCCAAATTTAACTATCGTTCCTCCCTGGCAAACAAAAAAATCAAATTTCCCTTCCAACCAGACAAAGGCAGTTCGTGAATAACCTTTTTCCTACGGCAGAACTTAGGAAAGTACCGAAACGTTTAGTGTTTCCCGATGTAATATTTGGCCCTAAAACTGCATAATTTTCGATCTATTCCGTGTATTTAATTTAATTGTTTTTTTTTAATTTATACAACCATGGATATTTAACAACGCTAGATTATTTTCAAAACAGTTTCATTGGTTAATCTGCAAAATTTAGTTATCAGCCCATTTGTGCAACACTGTTAAAATTGTCAGACATCCGGGACTTTACGCCATTTCGCCATCACCATATACCAACGAATTGAAACGATGTCTTTATTTATTCGCTTAACCCGACGCTTACAATTCGTGGTGAATCAGGATACGCTTAGTCACTGCCAACATCGCAACTTGCCACACAATGTCGAAAAATTGGGCGTAAACATACAATACACATGATTCATATTGCACTATTATATAAAGCATAAGTTATATTTATAGGTCGTTCGATTCAGTAATGTCGGAATTTCCCACATCAAATCGAGCCGTGACGAGTTCCATTAACTTGTTCAGGATATTGGATTTTCTATTTGTTGTAATCTACCCATATAGTAATACAAGGCATTAGAAATATATCTAACACGGCAAGCCTTCCCACGCCTATACTCCCCCGAAGTATTTCTTTAATAGCCTGAAATAAAGATTATACATAAGCGTTCCTATTCACAAGTCATAGAAGATACTATTAATGAGGTGTAGAATTCCCCAATGTCGGTATTAATTTCAGGCATCTTGCAAACGGCATTGAGCTGTGCAGCGAAGTGCCTACGTTTCATTCTCTCCTGTCGTCTCTCTTTCGGTTAACTGCCGCGGCAGGCAAACAAATGACGTCGGCTCCACGTCCTAAACAGGCTGTAACAACGCAAGTTCCTTGTAGCTTTCACGGTTAAAAATACGGTCGACCCGTCGCGTTACAACACGACGTTACCCTAATATGGCCTAAAAATCTAAATGGTTAATTAACAAAATGAAAAGGTTTCTGTTTCGTCCACTGATTAACGCACAAAACTGCCAACAATTATAAATTGTTTTTAATTTTCTCACGACGTTTTGCAATGGTGTTTTGCAATGCTCTTCTGCCATGTGGTTTAGCGGTATCACGATCGTATTTGACACGTTTTAAATGTATCCTTATCACGACAACGAACCTTCGCGGTTACTTTCCAGCCTTGGGCATTAAAACGCTGTTGCACAGATTTAATAGATCCGAACAGTTATTTTGAAAAAAGACACTCGTGTTTATTTGCGAGGTTCGAAACAAACGGCCAGTATAACCTGCTTAATTGCCATAACATCTTACACCACCAGTCCGGGTTACTTAAATTAATACCCTGCGATAAATGCAGCGCAGTTAAGCCTGTTGTTTTGGTTAACTAATTAAAACACTGGGTTTAAGGAATGATCACTAAAAACCGACTAGCCAGTGGTTGATTTCGATTCCACAACTTTTAGGCTAACAGTCCAATTCGCTAGCCAATGCGCCACCTTACTACAATACAACACTCTTCTGTTTGGAATAAGAAAACAGGTTTAGAGACTTGGGTGTAATCGACCTAATATGTTAAAAAAATTAGAGAATAACTTTTTTTTTTTAATTTTTCAATTTTCTTTTCCCAAGTGTTATAAGTAACAAAAATAAATGCAAGCAAATAAATACAGAGGCATGGCATTTTAACAAAGCCTGCTTTTTTAATGTTTTTTTTTTAACTTTCTAAGTGTTGAACCGTTCATTCAGTGTTTTCACATCTCTGATAAATAAGTGTGGCAGCATAGATATCTAAAACCGATAAATTGAATTAACAGTCTCTACTTTGTTCTTGTTGCAGGTTATTCCCCCAACGTTAGAAACTGTTAACATTTTCTTTGCAACTGGGAATTCCACAGAATGAGAGCAAGTTATCGTTCTTAAATCCCAATAGTTTTGGTTGGAAAAGTCTGTTTAGATCGGTGTAGCTAAGCTAAGCGCTAGTTTTTTAACATAAACTGGCGCTTACGCTTGTAAAAGGAACGGAGTAGAGCATTACGTACGCGTCATCGCGTGGTTGTGGTTTCAGGCCAGTATGGAAAGTACGGCAGCTGCACACTCGAGTTTTTTTTTACCCCGTGTCTTTGCACACTTGGGTAATTTCACACGATCGCGAACATAAACATCGTATAATTTCCAACAAACCTGTAAACCTACTATTGGACCTCGGGTAATTTACTGGCAGTACATTTTTTGTTATTTAGACGACCCTACGTTACTACGTAAGCTACGTTATGTAGATAGATATGTTAGCTGACGGACATGAAAGATTGAGGATAGAATAATATGTTTTTTTTAAGATTTTGGTAAAACAGTAATAAAAAGAAGATTTTGTGCACACTTGAAGTGTGCACTCTTGGACGTTTGCACACTGCACACTTAAATATTTGGCGCTTGCACACTCGAGATCTCGTCGAAAATTGACGTACTTTCCATACGGGGTTTCAGGTTCGTCACCAATTCTTTTGATCATATACAACCAATTAATTAACAACTTACCTTGTTTAATTCATTACCCAATACATTTTAATATCTTAATACACCACATCATAGGAAATAGTTTTATTTTTCCTGTTAAAAAAACATAATGGACTTTTTTGTGGAGTACACAAGCAAAACCACTGGAAGAGACAAGCTCTACCGAGTTGCACAATACGCTTGTAAAGTAATCGGTTGGAGTTTAAAGCATTACAACGGTTACGATGATTTGATATCCAAACTGTCAAAGGTTGAGTCTCATTCAAGCACAGCTCGAAAGTTCTTTCGTCTTGGTCGATGTGTGGAAAGTTTAAGGAACGCACAGAAAAGCATCAACTTACTCGATCCAGTTCTGAGAGTAACCCTGACTACTGCTCATCTCAACAGAGCTATGTTCCTTGCCATAGATCACTACCTGTGGCTTGGCCGGGTCGGTGTTCTCAAAGTTGATAAGAAATGGGATGTTTCAGCGTCGAGATATTACCTGTTTTCCATCCTTATCACTCTCCTACGAGACATCTATGCAATGTACACAACCTCTTCGAAAACTATGCACGAAGAAACTGGAAGGAAAAATAGAAATCTTTTACAAATTTTATCGGCAAACCCTGCAGCAACAGTGGATTTATTGCGCAATATTTGCGATTACCCTATTCCTGCTTCAAAACTGGGTTATTTTCCCAAACATGATGGTTTGGTTGGGGTATTGGGGCTTATATCATCCATTCTAGGAGCTTATCAAGTGGCCAACCCGAAATATAAACTCAAACCTTAAAACATTTATAATTTTAATAAAAAAAACTGCACTATATCCTTGAAATAGCATGGTTATACAAACATTTTAATTGCTACGTCCATTATAATCATACAAAATTCTATTAATTGGTTAATATTTATAAGTGAAGCTACATTAAACCTATGTTCTATTTCCAGCATAAATAAAGGCTGGTTTGTTTCTTTTCTAATATTTTGTATATAGCGATCTTTTTAAAATAAATTTATTAAGTGGAACTAATCAGTTTTTTAAATTAGATTAATCTTAAGCTCATAAAAATGTCATTTATAAAAATGTTGGAATATATAACATAAAAAGCGTGAAATCAAGTAACCATTTTTGCCTTTTTTATTGTTACATTTATTATTAGATATTTTAAACTGTCTTGTATTTATTATATTTATATATATATATTTAGAATTGGTTTATAACACATGTAGCAATATATACTTGCAAAATATTTTGTAAGATTATGTGCTGTTTTCTGATAGCTTATTCTTATTATTGTTGCATATAAAATGTAAGAAATTTATCTCTAAAACATACATAATTTTGCATAGTCTAATGGTTTAGAATGAGGGCCATAACCAGGATAGCCCTGGTTTTAATGTCACCATTAGCACTTTCCTATGTGGTTGCGTTAATCTGCAAAACACTGATAGAGATATTGTGTTTATTAATGGCTGCAAATGAAGTTTTTACTAAATAAAACTCTACTTTATATATTACACACATTGCAATGGCAGCCAGACTATGAGCATGTGGTACTTGGTTGATACCTGTGTAATAACTTCTGTCATTGTTTCATCCTTATGAATAAACACGGTTAGCTTATCTGATACAAATTTATTTTACACCTAAATAATTTTATTTCCTAAGGTGTCTTTTATTATTTCAAATTTTATTCACTATGCAATTAATTTATTTACGTTACAAATCTTAGGTGTTAAAAGTTGAGAAAACTCTTGAGATTTTGCCTCCGAATAAAATTGTAGTGTTTTTAATTCGAATACTAATGGTTGAGCAGTAAGTCAATTTTTTAATGCACAGTTTTAATTATAATCATACCGGTAGTCCGGTACCCCCATTCCCCAAGTGTCATAGAAAAAATTGTTTATTAAATGAAATTTTTTTTATATTTCAAATTATCAGTAAATAATAGGCTACTCGTTTATATATTGTTTCAGCACACATAATTTTTACCCATTTACCATATTTAAAAAGGCTTAAAACTACAAAATGCGTGCAAATGTAGTATTTTTTACCCAGTTGTTAAAAATTTGTGAACTAATTTATAAGCTTTGTAAGTAACCATGAATATATATATAGGCCTATATCTTACAAGCTGTGTTTTAATGTGAGTATGTTTGTTCATAAAGTAACTACACACTACGAATTGCTTTAACAATTTTTGAGTTTGAAATCGTTTTGTGCTCTCCAATTTCAATATTACTTTAAATATACAACTATTAGGACAGATTTAAGTAACGGCTAAGAGAACTCTATTTAATGTAGGAAACCATGTTTAATCGTTTTTAAAACATGGAATTACCAACGGATATAAGTATTGAAACAGAAGAAATAATTTTCGAAAGTGACCATGCAGATTTCTTACTGCAAGAGCTGAATAAGTAAGTGTAGTAATGAGTATTCTTCAGTTTTTACACAAAGATTCACTTTTATCACCTAAAACTAATCTTGTAATTATGTACCGGTATGTCATTATACCAATCAGTTTGAATTGTAAAATTATTCTGAAATCAAATTTCTAATCCAGATTTTGAAATGCTATGAAATAGACTTAAAGAGCAAGCAAAACACATTTTTCAAATTTATTTAACAAAAAAATAGATTTGTATGTTTGATGAAATAATATTAGTATTAATTAGGCCTATAATCTTTCTTTTCTGTTTACTGATAAAAAACATATTAGCACTTTTACTAATTTTAAATCAATAAATTAAATAGCCTACTGGTATAAATCTTATTTTGTTTCACCAGCAGCACTTAATTTTTAATTAGTATAGTTAAAACTTAATTTCGAATCATTTACTAATGGAATTTGATTCATGATTCTGGAATGGACGGACAACAGAAATATCCTATCCATATGCAAAGTCGAAATTGAAACAACTAAGGAACCAAATATTTTTCTAGGGACAGACTTGGAGAGCAAGTTCTATGTGATGTAAGGTTCTGTGTGGGGAAAGTAGAGATTGCTGCTCACAAATCAGTGCTGGGTGCATTTTCAAACTACTACAAGAAAATGTTTACCTGCGAGGTAGATTGTGTGATAGATAATCTGGTGTTGCATACTTATATATTTGTGATATTGCCTGCTAAAATATTGAATTTATGTGATATTGAATGCTTGAATATTTAAATATTTCTGATAGCCTATTGCATATATTTCAGATTTATATTTATGCATATGGCAGGAATACTCATTACTGAATAAGGATAGAATAGGATATTCAAGTTTATTCTTGTTAATGGGAAAACCAAGGCAGTTAACACAGTGGCAATCCTCGCACCCACCGTCGTGTTACTGAAGTATTGAAGTATGTTGTGTATGATTCACACATTCCAATTTAGTAGAACCCATTAATCTGCTGGGTTCAGACAATATCTGTGAAGTGCCTTGCCCAAGGACACAACTGACTACCCAGCAACCAGATTCGATGTTGTAACCCATCGGCTAAAAGGCGACGTACTTAACCACCATACTAGGACAATTATATACCTACAAATGATAGTCAGATAGGCCTACTAAGAGTATTATTAGTATTTTACATTATGTAGGGCATAAGTTAGGATAACTTCAGTTTAATTAAAATATAATACAATTCGCATGGTATACAGGTTACGAACATTGCTTATGATCAACAGGTGTTCGATTTTCACCATGACTACTTTTAATGCAGCTTATAGATTTAAACAAATTGAAAATAAAATTTTATTGAATATTAAATGCATAACAATCCAACAGCTCGACTGCGAAAGGAAACAGGACAATTAACCATTGTTACAATGACTGATATAGCCTCAAAACTGAGTGGTTAAGATGGGTATATTATCCTAAGCATTTTACCCACAGGTGAAAGAAAAGTATGAAAAGGACGTAGACACATTTGGAATCAGCTCTGACACTTTGCTAATGATCATCGGATTTGTATACACTGGCAAAATAACAATTGCGAGGGATAATGTTTACGACATTTTTGTGGCATCCGACTATTTGGACATAACCAGTAAGTTATACCGGTACAAGTTAACACTATATATGTGTGTAATACATTTGTGACCATGTGGGGCCTCGTCACCAAATACACTGTGACCAAAAACGGCGGGATTGCAACTAACTCTGGCTGGTAACTAGTCGGTTGTGTCTTTGATCAAAGCACTTGTCAGACATCACTGGAACTTAGTGGATGAATGGTGTGAACCAAAATTATAGGAATGCTATGTTAACTTGGTCAAGAAATCAGTCTTTGCTTTGTAAACATTGTTAAAGTTCGCGAATTACAAAATTTAACAAAATCGCGAAAATATAAATTACCGTTACTGATTTCGTGCACTTTTAATAATAAATCATCAACACGTTAATATAACATCGTTTGCCTTCAACATAACATTTAACAATCACATTACTATTACATTTATTTACCTTGCCTTTACTTTGCATTATTGACGCATAATAAGCATTTCTATCACAACGCAACAATAGCCATTATGCGTTAATATACCACGATTTCTTTATTTATGATTGGCGGAGATGCAACACACCCCTTTATAATAAGGTTATATGGTGTTTTAACAAGTAAAATTACTCGTTTCAAAGGCTTCGTTTCGTCGATATTCGTCCTATCCTACACGCATTAACTTACGATACGTTTATTGTAGTTTATCATTACTACTATATAACGGTACTGTTTACTTAATGAATTATCTTTCTTGCTTTACAGATTAGTTTGAGAGGTTATGAAACCGCATTCTAAGGCAATTTAACATGGGTAATGCGCGAAAACGATTTTCTCCAAACCCACGCAATTCGCGAATCGTTTTAAAATCGTCAATTCGAACCCTGATATATATATATATATATATATACACAAACACAATACTATTTCCAGTAATAGACTATTGTCAATAAGTAAATCTGATTGATCCTATATTTTTTCTTTTAGAAGTTCGAGATTTTTGCGTTCGTTTCCTGAAAGAAAGCATCCTTCTTTCGAACTGTGTCAGCATGAGGGCGCTAGCGAGGCGACACAATTCACCGGAATTGATGAAAGCCACCGATCATTTCATGGCTGTCAACTTCAACATGGTCACAAAGCAAGAAGAGTTTAAACAACTCAGCTTCCAGGATGTTATGGCTATTTTGAACCAACGGGTGAGCATCATGCTCAATTTTGTAGAAATGTGTAATGAGTTAATTATGTATGGAAATGTGGGTCGTTCTTGACTGGAGTCATGTGATGCTCGGTTATTATCGGATAACTTGTGGGAAAATCATTTGTTGATTTATCATATTGTTATCGTTAATTATGCCAACCATGATAGTGTGGCTGTGCATTATGTTGTAAACAATGCAGTTTTCTTCATCCCATATCACAACTGGTGATAACTGGCCAATGATCTCAGCACCAATCCCACCCAAATCAATTTCGCCACCCATGAATTTCAACCAACGAATCCACAACCCCCAATGCCACCTTGCTAATGTCCCCACCACTACCAACGTTACACACCAATACACCCCCTAATGCTCAACCACCAACGGGCCTTCCAAATAGTGCCTCCCCCCAATTTCCCCCTTCAATGCCCCCATCCTCTGGTATCCTGCTACAAAACCCTTAAATCCCCAATGTCTTCACCCATGAATGCCCCACCACTAATGTGCAACCACATTATCCCCCTCAAATAATGCCCTCAACAATGCCCCCCTTCCCCACAGGTATCCTCCAATGAAGCCTTCATGTTTAACGCCATTCTCACTTGGATCAAACACGACCTTGTTGAGCGACAGAAACATTTTGAACCACTCTTCGAGTTGGTCAACATGAAAAAACTCAGCACTTCTTTCCTTAACAGTCTAATAGGAGAGGTAATTTATTTTATTTTTAACTAACAACAGAATTCATGGTTTCTGTCAAAATTCCATTGTGTAAAACATAGTAATGTTTTGACAGTAATCAATTTTGATAAGAATGTTTTATTTCAAATCATTTTTTTAGTATATTTCTTTTTTTTCGCTCTTTGGGTTAAGAAAACTAGGAGAGAAATAATTGAAAAGGAAAACAGAAAAAAAACAGCAGTAGATAAAACATGCCAGTAAATACACATGGTATGACAATATAAAAACAAAAACATAATATTACATTTTTAAACACCTGACTTTACTCGGTATTAAATGTGTAAAATTCTTTTAAATCAAGGAACTGGTGAAATCCTCCCAAACATGTTTGTTGAAAATCGTTCAGCAATACTCGGGCAGAACCTCCATCAAACATAGTAAGTCAAACAGCACCGTAGCGTGTTTTTCTTTGTCGCATGATGTAAATTTGTGTTAGAGATACAAATATAATTAATAAGTTGCATTGGAGATGTAATTAGAAAATTTGGTAAACTGGGTAAAAAGTTTACCACTGGTATTAATTGCTGTTTGATTTAAATCATGTTTAAAGTATACTGGTATACTATTGATTATAGTATTTTTTAAGTATTACAGTATTTTTTAAAGTTTTATAGACCTTTTTAAAGTAAAAGCATGAGCGAAATTAAAATGCAGAGATTTTCATTTTTTAGTATACGTAGTGAAATCATAACAAACCAAACTGTTATTAAACTTTGTTAAAGTGTTTTAAATTTAAAAATCAAACTCACCCTAAACAGCAATGCGCAAGAATCTTGCTATTTTTATCTGGGTCCACAAGGTAACCCACAACTTTAACACCAAATTATTTTCACCCCAGAAACTCCCCATGAATTCATTGTGTTTGGTGGAAAGGATCCCTCCGTGTCGAAATCTGTTCAAATGTACAACGCGCAAACGAATGCTTGGACCGACATGTCGGTATGTGCTGTTCAAATATCATTAGTTTGTTCAGAGGTTTAAGTGCGTTGTCACACCCGGCGGGTTTAAAGGTAAAGTTCCACTTGTAAGAGATGTGAATTAAACACTTAATTTAAAATTCTGCCCAATCCCAGTAAAAGATGATACAAAAGATGCACAAGATACACATAATGTACAAGATGTACGAGATGCACATGATATACATGATACATATTGTGCACAAGATGCACATGATACACATTATGCACAAGACGTACGAGATGCACATGATACACATTATGCACAAGACCCATGTAAAACTAGCTACGGTACCTAACACTTGGCTGAGGTAATCTGACCATTGCCTGTGGAAACAAACTTGTGGTTTTAGAACATGTGCAAGATTACCTTGTACTCAGAACACACCCTGTATTATTTAAAGGGTTGCAAGATCAAAACTACTTCCGAGTTCTAACCACCACATACATTTTCCACTTCACATAGAATAAACATCAGTTTTAAACTTTTGGTTTCTAATAGAAATACCCTTATCTGAATCAGCTTAGTTTTCAGAAATATTCTAAAAAAATTATGAATTTGAATTCTAAAATTTTAAAACGCTATGACATAGACAAGAGGAGCAAGAAAAATGTTTTTTAAACTTATATAATAAAAAAATAGAAGTAAATGTACTATTGATAAAATACCTGTAAATTTTATCACTTTTAATTTTAACTAAAAAAACAATTTTACTCCACCAAAAAATGACCAAAAAAATTGTTTTTTTAGGAATTATTTTTTATATTCTAACGAATTTTCTAAACCAATCAAACCTAAATTTTAATTCTGGGTTGGACATTCCCAGTTCTGGATAAAACAAATGGAAATTTACATAGGAAACTCGCAAGGAGAGAGTGGGGTCATGCGGGGTGTTCCACAACAAGCGGGTTTTCGCGATTGGAGGGTCTTGGTGTGACTCGATTGAGGCAATCAACCTCAACAACCTCAAGGAAGGGTGGCAAAGCGTGGCACACTTGAGCAAAGTCCGTCAATACGCAGCTTCTGTGTTTGTTGATGGTGAGGACCTAGGTTATTTATTAACTTTGAGCCGTTAAACTCTATTTGCGCAAATCATGGTGCGAAGGGCAATTTATCGAAAACTGCTGATTCATAGAAGACCGTTGTAGATGTGAACTTGTTATTTTGACTGTGGTGCAAATGTGTATCATCATGGTTTAAGTGCATGTTGCTACTGGTGTGTGTATATTAATTGATTCGAAAATTAGCAGTGCAATTCACAAGTCTGTGGTTCTTCTAGCACCCATGGTATCCCAAACGTTATATTTATAATTAATATTACACAACAATATGTGATTTCTCTTTTGTCATGATACGTCTGATTGTTACATTGTCATGCCATGATAAATCTGATTGTTACACCATTATGATACTTGACCTCATTTAACCTCTATCACAAAACAGGCAAAATCTGTGTCACTGGAGGTCATAGTAACGGCGGAGCACTAAAGTCCGGGGAACTCTTCACCATCGAATCAGGAACTTGGACCTATATGCCCAATATGAAGGCATTCCGCGTTGGACATGCAATGCACGAGGTTAACGGTAAATTGAACAATAAATTTGAACTTTAAACTAAATATTAAAAGATTTTCTGTTGTCAATTTTAATGTGCCGATTTTAAAATTCCTAAAACGACTAAAATTGTTGTAAATTTATGGTAGTTTTTAATGAGACTTATATTCAAAAAAACTATTTTAGCCATGGCCCATCATGGGAAGAAAAATCAACAATGTAAAAAACATAAATTGGGATATCAATTCCAGGAGCACTCTACTGCGTTGGAGGCAGTGGGCTCACCTCTATGGAAAGGTTCGACACCAGGGCAAATAAGTGGATGCCGCTTGCATCCATGGGTGCAATTAGAGATGGAATGGCAAGCGCAGTTTGCGACGATGGAATCTTTGTTCTTGGTGCGTCAGATGGGATCTTTATGATATTGCATAGAAACTTGCCTGTTTATCCCCGTAAATGGAAAAACGCAATGAGTGATTAACACATGGGTGATATATGGGATGTATATAAGAATTACTGGGGCTATTGCAGTGTGTTGTGTATGCTTCAGTCGTTCCTTTAAAAAATGAATAACCTAAACTAAAACTAAACTTAAACAATTCTACATTTTTTTTATCCGTTTATAACTTCGAAGTCTGACTGAGTAACTACCAACCTCCCTCCCCCACTTATCTTATTTCGGGTTTATCAACAATTCCACAGGCGGCATGCACACCAACTCTGTGGAACGGTACGACCCTCGCAACAACCAGTGGCTGAACATGGAGGGGATGACGTACCCGCGCACTTACGCCTCCGCCTGTTGTTTGGACGGGAACATCTATGTTGTCGGCGGGTGGGTTCACTGTTGTTGTTTTATGTCTTTGAATAAAATATCTATATATAAAATTTAAGAAAACCGGCAAATGACGGCAAAATTAAAGTCGTAAAAACACTGATTTAAAAAATTAGGAAAACAAGAAACAGGAAACAAAATGGACAGAAATTTTGCTGTTTTTTCCTGTTGCTGTGTCGTGCTAAAAATGATTTAAACTAAAATAATAAATTGTTAATTATGATATGATAAGTAACACCACCCCAAAGAGAATGGCTTCAAGCTCCATTTATTGACTATTCCACCTCTACAGCATGGGCGATCGGAGGACTCGATTCACGGTCGAGATGTACAATTCGGCTACGGACACGTGGAAGGTCGTGTGCACCACACGCTCCCCCCATGTCAGATCCACCGTCCTCGCAGTCTACTGACGTCAAAATGAACTGACGTCACTATGTGCTGACGTTTTTTTTTCAGAAAAAGATATCAAACTTTTAACAATAAAGTAAACCTTTTTTGCGAGGTAGGAGGGGTGTACTGAACTATCGATGAAAAGCCATAATTTATGGCTAATTTTCTTTACTGACATAATGCATCTGTGTGAAAAAGCCTTTTAAGGATTCTTCTGTAATTTTTTCATTTTTTTAAATCTATTTCCCAATCATGTCAAATTGTTGCTTAAAATGATTACACATTGTGTCATGAACGGTGTTATCGTCTTGTAACAAGATCGGTTAAATTTCGATAATCTGAAGCCTTTCAATGAGGGCATTGTGTCGGGAGGATATCAAGCATTCATCTTCATCCCATCCCTGAAGTAATAATTGCTTTATTACACATCATTTTTTTCAAAGTTCGATGTGATGGTATATATGGCATAATAAGATATTCACCCTTGAATGGAAAAGGGGGTCTGTTATAATCAGTGATGGGATTCAAGAGGTTCGCATGGATTCGATCAAACCCGTTCTTGGAACGTCGGGGGGGATAATCACCGATCCGATTCTTGTTTTTTTACACAAATTACACCTTTAGGAAAGTTGTTGTTAGTAAGTACGATACAAAAGAAAATCTGTTCTTAAAATTTTAAATCGAATCACTAGTTATAATGCGGCCAGTCTTTATGTACCGTATACGTATACCTCGCAAATACGTAAGGTGCGTTCTTAGGCCTAGAAGAGTGATCGTCAGATTACCTCTCTCGCGCCCACCGTTGTGAACGGTAGCGCCTATCCTTTTGTATGCATTTACAAATCACTGGTTATAATGCGGCCAGTATTTAACTACCGTATACCTCGCAAATACGTGAAGGTGCGTTTTTTTTTTTTTTTTTTTTTTTTTTTTATTAAATACGTAAAAAGAATGCAGTATGCAGTTAAGGAATATATATATATATACATGGAATACAAGACTACGCACATGACGACCATTTTAAATGATATTGAAGCATTCTGTTATTGTTATATGCAATGGGTTTTTCTATCACTTGAATATTTTCAATGTATTTAAGTACCATATTAATGTTAGGGTTTTCTTTTTGTAGACGTGATCTATAAATAATAAAACGAGCACATAACAACACCATATTAATTAATTTTTCATTTTCAGGGAAATTGGTCCCGAACAGTTTAGCGGCATTATTAATAATAAAAGGCACTCGAAATTTTGCACAAATCCATGAGTTTACATTTTCCCAGAACGTTTGCACTTGAGCACAATCGCAAAACATATGTAATGGGGTTTCCAGTTCGTGGTTGCAAAACGTGCAACGGTCAGATTCTGTTAAGCCAAATGCAAATAGGGCGTCGTTCGTTACAATCGCTCGAAGATTTATTTTAATTTGAAAGGATTGCAGTTTTGTTTCTGTGGTGCATGTGAAGTTCCTTGTGTAGATATCGATCCACTCTTCCTTCGATATAACCTCGCCGTTTAATTCTTTTGTCCACCGCACTTGTTGTTTATATGGTTCTTTTAAATTTTCTTTGCAGCAGTACTTGTAGATCGCCTGTGTCGTTCTTCCGTGTTGTTTGAGGTGATCTTCCAGAATTTCTTGGTAATCCGCGGGTATCATATCCGGGTCGTTTGGTATTTGATTCCATGAGTCAGGTAGGGCTGCGAGTAAACAGTTATATTTTTCAAAACCTTGTCTGCTTGCTTGTACATGATACGTGTCACAAAGATCGTCGTAGCGAAAAAATTCGCCGTTTTTTTCCAGAAGTTGGTGGTAATTCCAGATGCCTGCCTCTACCAACTCAGAAGTAAGAAGGGCTTTCCGTCGAAACTTGACATGTTTGTTCAGCCATAACGGCGCGCTCAGAATGCTTGAGTCGTTAAGACTTGCCCTGCAAAATATCCTAAATGAATTTAAACTCGTTAGCAATGATCGAATATGTATGTAGTGTTTTATAACACTATCTTTTGTTGGAAGATTTGAGCGGATTGCACATATCAAGGTGTTAAGCGATATGGACTCCAGTTCCAATGTTTTCCATGGCGACTTGTAGTTGCAATCGAACAGTTTGAACATCCATTTGGAGCGCAAGGCAGTAAAATAGCAGTCAATATCGAGCATGTTGATGCCACCTTGGGTTATTCCGCAGCACAACGTTTGTCTGCTCACTCTTTCCCATTTTGACCCCCATATAAACTTAAACATAATCCTTTTTATACTAGTTAAGAACGACTTGGGAATCTGCACGGGTAGAACGCTTAGTTTGTACAACAGTGTCGGAATCACAAGAGATTTTAGTATAGTAACTTTCCCGAGCAAACTTAGTCCCCTGGAGGACCATATATTTGTAATCGTTGATAATTTGAGTTCCGCGTTTTCAAAATTAAGTTCAAAAGTTTTTCGGCTGTTTGGTTCAACTGGGACTAAAACTCCCAGATATTTAAGTGTTTCTGTAGTCCATTTTAGTCCATACTGGTGTGAAGTAGTACGCATGGATTTCAGTTTTGGGCCCAAGTCGAAGGCGCTTGACTTTGCCCGGTTCACTTTACAGCCGGATACAACTCCAAAGGTTTCAACTTCTTTAAGTAAGGCAATCAAACTTGATTCGTTGCCATTTAAAAAGCAAAGGGTGTCGTCTGCAAACATCGAGAGTTTAAACTCGTTGTCCCCCACTGATATTCCTCCCACAGCAGGGTTCTTGCGTATAGCTTGAGCGAAACATTCCATACATAGGATAAAAAGTGTTGGCGATAGCGGGTCTCCTTGTCTCACGCCTCTCTGTATTTTAAAGGCGGGTGAAATAAAATTGTTGTTGATTAGGAAGCCTTGCGGATCTGTGTAAAGAACTTTGACCCATTTTATTAGGGATTTTCCAAATCCATACGATTCCAATGCTTTAAAAATAAAATTCCAACTTAGCGTGTCAAATGCCTTGAATATATCCAATGAGATCACAGTGCCAGGAATATTGTTGTTTTCGGCATAGTCTATCACATCAAATAGTAACCGTATGTTGTCACCTATATAACGACCTTTTATAAATCCGTTTTGGTCGGTGCTGATTATTTCCGGAAGAACGGTTTTAATTCTCATGTTTATTATTTTTGATATTATTTTGTAGTCCGTGTTTAAAAGTGTTATTGGGCGGTGATTTTCTATCCGATCGGGGTCTTTTCCAGGTTTGGGAATAAGTGTAATTATCCCGCTTTTCTGTGTGCTACTTAAGCATCCAGTTCTGAATGCATAGTTTGCCGACTTTATAAAAGCATTCTTGATTTCTTTCCAGAATGTAATATAAAAGCCAGGTGGGAATCCATCAGGTCCAGGTGATTTATTTTGCTTCAGCTGCCTGATAACACATTCACATTCAGCTTCTGTTATTTTGTCCTTTTCGCAAGATTCCTTTTGTTCCTCGTTTAATCGTGGCAGGTTTAATGGGTTAATATAACTTTCCACTAGTACTGTCGGGTCGTCATGTTGGTTATACAGGTTTTCGTAGTACGAACTCAATTCTACTAAAATGGCGTTTCGATCTGTTATTTTTTTGCCGTTTGACTCCAAATGAATGTATGTTCTTCCTTTCGTTGTTTCGTCGCTCAAGATTTAGAAAATATTTGGTATTTCTCTCCCCTTGCTCCACCCAAGTTGCTCTGCTACGAACCATCGCTGCTTTTGTTCGAGTTTGTACTAGATCATCTAGCTCAGCTTGCAAGGTATTACGCTTTTCGAGGTTCGTTTGAACACCGTCTTGTATTTCCGTGTTGATCTTCATAATTTTTTTTTCGAGATCCGTTTGCTTCAAACGTCCTGCTCTTTCTTTGCGCGCACTGTACTGAATGGTGTGCCCGCGGACTACACATTTTAAAGTGTCCCAGAGAAAGTATGTGGGGAAGTGTCCGGTAGATCATTGGTTAGTAGAAGTTCGGTAATTACATCTTTAGTACTGTTTACGTAACGTTGATCTTCAAGTAGGGAGGTATTTAGTTTCCAATACCCCCTACCTCGCGGCGTTGGATTATTAGTTAATTTCAGCGTTACCATGCAGTGATCAGATTTAATACTTGGCGTGACATCACCAATGTAATACCTGTGAAGCAAGAGATGTCGAAATTAAAAAGAAATCAATTCGGGTCGCTGTAAAGGGTGTGGAATGTACGCGAGTAAATTCTTTTAAAACTGGATTACGTGTACGGAACACGTCCTGCAAATTATACTCGCGCATCAGGGATAAGAGCTCTCGTTTTGCCTTTTTATTGCTGTGCATTGTCGCTCCTCCTATTTTGTCCATAGTATCACACAACACTAGGGTTGAAGTCGCCACCTAGTATGATGTCATTATTGGAAAAGTTGTTAAGCGCTTTGAAGTACTCTTCGTAAAATATTGGGGAGTCGTTGTTTGGGCCATAAACGTTTGCAATCGTAATTTTACGTTGATCTATGGTCATGTCCACTAGAAGACGACGGGCCATCGTTGTCATTTTCCCAAGCATTTATTTTAGCGGAGATTCGGTTTGAAAGCATAATAGCAACTCCTCTGGAGTTGGATGACCCGTGTGAATATACTATTTTTCCACCCCATTCCATTTCCCACCTTTTTTCGCTATGTAAACAGCTGTGGGTCTCTTGAAGAAGAGCAATGTCGACTTTCTTTTGCTTCAAATAATTAAAAATCATTTTGCGTTTTAGGGTATTTCCCAAACCATTTACATTTTGGGATACTATAAACGGCGACATCGTGTGACCCTGTAAGAATAAATTAAAAACGAGGCTCACTTAAAGGTTTCGTCCAATTTCTTGATATCGAACTCTGTCCCACACTCACACATATGAGCTGTACCTTCGTGAATTGTTGTACTCGTAGCTTTACCACATCCACAGTTAATTATATGGGTTTTGCACTTCACACATCGTGTAGCTTTACCCTTAGTTGGTAACAAATTAAGGTACGTACACTTACATAGCATGGAGAGTTTTTCGCAGTCCATACAATTGAATAGGTTGTTTCCTCTTGCATCTTGAGGGATAAAATTCTGGCAACATGGCATCTTTCTCATCTGGGTGGAGCAATAAAAACATTCGGTCGCTCTGCAGTCATGCTTCACTAAAAATCTGTCTACGTGAAGGTGCGTTCTTACACGAGTGATCGTCAGATTACCTCTCTCGCGCCCTCCGTTGGGAATTGTTGTTTAAGGTAAATATAACACTGTATTAAAATACATTCGCAGATTGCGTAATAAGAATATACCTATAATATAAAATAAATTTAAAAGTCCACTTATATCTTCCATACCGGTTGGGCAAGCTACCACAAGGCTGTGTCATTTGTCATTTGTAGTGCGCTGGATTAATTGGAACGGCCATGCGTGAACCCAGCGTTAATTTCTTGATTAAATACAACACACTGCAATAGCTCAGGTAAGTCAACATGGACTTTCACTCGTGTGTTTAGCCTCCGGACAATTTTTTACCCGTGCTCAGGGGAATAAAGTATGTGTTTATAACGACATTTACATTTTTAGTATGTTGGTGGTTTGACAATTACGCTAATTTGTTTAATTGTGTGGATGCAGTTTAAGGTAACCTGGTGGAAAGAGACGTCTAAACTATTTTTTTTAACCGAGCTCAGTTTGAACCCATGAAGGTTTCGTCACAGACCCATTTTTGTTTAGAAGTCTTTATATGTATCGGTCGCGTTAACCATTCGGCCACACGACCGCACTAATAACGACTATTGTAGTCAGAAAAAAACCTTTAATAGTATAAATGAAATGAATACTCAAAAGTGGGGATCTCCCTAGCCTGAACTTTTTACGCTTGATTGAGTTTAAGTTGTTTTGTAAAGTATCTTGTTGTGGTGCTTAGTTAGTTTTGTATTTGATTATTTACTTTGAACTGTGAAAAGTCTAAAAGGTTAAACGAATTAAAATGACAAGTATAAATTAACATTACATATTATTATTTTAATGTAAATGTCATGGCAAAACTAAGATTAATATTTATGAAACCTTAAGCATGAAAATCAGACAATATTTTGGTCCCAAAACAACCCATTGTGGGGTAATTCTACCAAAGTTGGTAAGGAGGAAGAAGGGAATCTACTCACTAAAACTATGAAAACCGATTTTAACCATACCCTAAACACTAATCTTAACTTTCGAACTAAAATACACACTAACCTAAATGTTAAATTCTTTATTTTAGTAAACAGTTTTCTTCTTCTAGTTTTCTTGGTTGACTCTAAATACCCAGTGTGGGCAGTGTGTAGGCAGTGTGAGCAGTTGGGACAGTGTGGCCATACTTAAAACCCTTACCCTAACTCTGGCACACTGCCTATATACTGCTCAACTGCCCGCACTGGGTATTTAGAGGAACCGGTTTACTTCATTGTGGTTATGTTAAAAACTATGAAATGCAGTACAGTGTTTTTGTTTATTAATATTTTAAATGCAAACAAATTTCATTGTATACTTAAGTGCTTTTTTATTTAAATAGCAATTCCATACTTGCTTTATTGTTAACCATTGAAATGTTTCACTAGACTATTTTTAAGTTAGGTTAAACACTATCTATCACAACTACACATTTAACTATAATGTGCAGCTAAATCCCAGAGTGTCCAGATATTGTACTTTCCTTACTGGAAATTCACTACAATATAGTCATTTTACAACAATAATTTAGAATATTGTAACAAAAAAATTTTAGCGGATACTCTTATGTAAAACAAATATAATTTTTAACAGAAATGAAGTAGAACTAAATTAACTTTATTTTAAAGCCATGCAACTGGTAAAGCTGGGTCTTTCCCGTGCTTATTTAAAATTTGGTAAATTTTGCTTCTGGTATACTCCTTTGAAGTCAACCCCAGAATTCAGTAGATATCAAAATGTCAGACTTTTATCAACCACACCATCGATATGCACACATTACGATACACTTGGTCTACAACCAACTGCAACAAGGGAAGAAATTAAGTCAGCCTACATTGAACTTTCTAAGAAATACCACCCTGATACCATGAAATCTAAGAATACTGAAAATGATTCCTTGGATTTTGTAGAAATTGCAAAAGCATTCAACGTTTTATCAAACGAATCGACACGAAAAATGTACGACTTAGAAATGTTTAAATTTTCAACCAATATAAACCGTTTCTCATCGGGAGAGTATGAATTATATCAGCAAGATGGAAAAGCAAAGAGGTCGAGGGAAAAAAAAGAAGACATTGTCAAAGAAAACCTTTTTTCTGTCTCTTTAATCTCACCGCGAATTCGTAACTTGCTTAGCTATTTGTACGGAGGAATATTTATAGTTGTGCTTTCTATGTTCATTTTAAGCCGCACAAGTCATAACGAAGTTGATGATAAAAAAGAAAAACCATCTTGACATTGGCATTATTAAATCTATTTGTATTTTGTACTGGCACTTGGTATATATATCTATTACTCATCTTTTATTTAATTTATTCCCATGTATGTGATGGTGCTGCAGTAAAACTGTTTGCGAGTTTTTCTTTAAAGCTGATACCGCTCAGTTGCAAACAAACTTTCCATTGATTTTGTGACTGCAGTATGAGTTTCATGTTGGTTATGGTGAGAGAAAAATCTGGCATTGTTTAAACAGTGTTAAAACTTGCAGAACATTTTGTGTTGGCATTTGTTATGATATTTTGCATCAATTCATATCGTGGATGGCAGTGGGACCTTTTTTGGATGTTAGGCTGATGCATAAACCCATGGGCGTCGGAATAGGGGTGCCTGGGGTGCCTCTTTTAATATCAAAAAGCACCCCTGTTTTTATCGATTAGTTAAAGAAATATATTTGAAGCGAAAGTTATATATGCGGAAGCGAGGGTATTTCTGACAGTTAGAAAATCTTATTCGTTTCCTTAACTTAATTTATTAAGCAAACTTCGCCAAAGGCTGTATGTAAGGATTGTTTGGCCCTGGTCCACCTTGCACCTGCACCCGCTCGTAAAGAGCGACGCGTGTATCTTTTTGATGACTCGTGCGAACGCGCTCAGCATACGATAATAATACGAGAGAATAACTAATATTTCTTGAATATATTAAAGTATGCTATCAATTAAAAACTGAAAGTGAAAATTGTTTCTAAACTCCATAGTTCACGCATTTTGCATAATTAAAATATCCAGGTTAAAAATTTCGATGATTTATTGTTGTTTATAAGATTTAGCCTTGTTAAATCCATGCTTATTTTGACGGATTTTTTTTTAAATAATGCTTTTTAGCAGAAGTTTTCACTAGAGCTGGGCGTAATTACGAAAATTACGTAATTACGCATCTGCGTAATTATTCAAACGGGAATTGCACGTCGCTGTAAATACACTTTATAAACAATTTCTTGTTTTGTTCTTATCAAATCAAGTTTATTTCTTCATTTTCATTCGAGTAAAATAGTTCGAAGCACCGGTAGGAATAATCAAAATCGCGGTAAATACACCTGATCTTGGATTCGCGCCAATTTATTTATCTGGAATCAGCGCGGCATGATAAAAGTCACGATCTGCGGATTGTTTACTCGTGTATTTGTTTCATTTCGACTTTTAAGTCTCTGTAGTTAAGTTTACTTGCATTCTCTTTGTCTACCATCAAAATGCACCCAAAAACACGACAATTTTTGTTTCTTTGTTTAAATAACGATGACGTCATAAAAAATTTCAAAATTACGTAACTGAGCTGGCGTAATTTCGCAATGCAACTTTGATCAATTATGCCCAGCTATCGTTTTCACAGAACTGGTTTATGCGCTTTAATTCTCCCTCTTTACAAATATAAAAAACCTATTTGCAATAAATAAAACAATTCTGTTTTTTTTTTTTTATATATTAATCCCGGATCAGCTGTGGTGGTCTGGGCTTTTAATGTAATACCCATCCGCTCGTAGTTTTGCTATCATTCTTACATCGAGTTAAGCGATTTCTGGTGTAAGATAGGACTATTTGTGCTAGTTGGTGTAATATATGCAGTCATCTAAATATCGAAATTCTACCAGGCGAAACAACACGGAATTCAAATATTTGGTAGTGGTTACGCGAGAGTTGCAAAAGCTAACCGGTTTTAATTATAATAAACAATCTTTGGCAAAGCATAAAAGGATTGTTTTGTCCTGGTCCAACTTGCACCTGGTGGAAAATAGTAGACGGGTGTATCTTTTTAATGACTCGGCGAAAGTAAAACTTAGAGAATTAAAGTTTTAAGTCTAGTTGTTATAGTAAGCGTCAGAACTGTAAAAAATCTCTTAACCGGGAAGATCTACCCGTCCGGATTAAAACCATAGGTCCGGTTTATTACAACACAACTGAAGAGAAACCGTCTGTGTGCAAATTTATGCGCTCGGTTTGCATACTTCTGAGGCAATTCGGCCTTCGTTACTCGCATAAAATAAATAATGGTGATATAAAAATGGGGGCGGTAGGGATGCATTTGAAATCGCATAATAATGCATTTCCGTTTTGAATTCTAAATAGCACTTTTTATGATAAATTTAGTCAAGCCGGGCAAACAGGTGTGAGCTACGAAGTTTATTACTTTCTATCCTGAACTAATAGCTGACCTCTCGACAAAATAATATTTTATTCTCTTTTATTATTACCGTGAGCTCAGCGCATTCCCATGTGTCATCAAAAAGATACATAAGTCTGCTCTTTTAAACAAAGATTAGGCAATTCGAATTATTATTTAAATTGGAGTTGGTGTTAGTTCAAGGGTTTAGATTAGTGTTTAGGGCAGGGTTGGAATGTTTTTCCATAGTTTTAGTAAGCATTTTTCCGCCTTTCTACTTTCCCTTCTTTAAGTGTTGCCCGTTCGGCCTATAACTGCGGAGATCAAAGGAGCAACTACGTAATTACACAATGAGATATCCTAAACAAAAACCGTTGGAAGATAACATTAGTTTCACCAATTATTCCACGCTTGTAATGAAAGCGGAATGATTTACGTCTAGGAGACCAATTTTTGTATAAGCACCTTTAGCTCCAATCCGGAACCGGAAGGTTAGAATCCAACCGGAACATAAAACATTTTTTAGATTGGGTCGGCTTACATACACACAACCTTATTGTAGACGAGTACAACACTGACTAGTGACTTTAATATTCTTATATTGTATATAGACCTATAAAAAAAACAGGGAATTTAATACCCGTGATGCGTTTCTCCATACCGAAAGCGCGCGTCTATCGTGCAAAAACGTCCAAACATTTTTTAAAGCGGGAGCTCGGAAATACATCTTGCATCATAGCATAACAACAACATTATCTTATTATTAGTCCCATACCCTTTAAAAGTGTTTTTATCTCTGTGTGTTCGCCGCGCCACGCAATAAATTCGCGCTCGGAGATTTTAACAACGCCACCGGTATATTTGTAATAACAACCTTTTATATTCAAAGGTTCTGCGATATATAGACAAATAGTAATGCATGAAAAGTGCTTTTCCATGATGAATGAATGTTTGCACAATGAACGCCGTGAATATATAGCTAAAAGGCACCCCACTTGTGCACGTTTTTCTGCATTTTCCGACGCCTATGCATAAACCTATAAGATTTGTATATATATCATTCACAACTGAAAAAATATATCAGCTGTGAGTGATCCGAATTGCATTAAATTTAATTATTTGGCTACAACACCCCTGGCGTGCTATTTGTGCAACACTATTTGTAAGCTGTAATTTACTTTGCCTCACTGTGTGTTTTAATGTTCTGTTTTGCTTTTATGCAGCAACACGTCCGGCCGGTCGGTCTAACGGTTAAGCGCGTCGCCTTTCAATCGAAAGGTTGAAGGTGCGAAACTGGTCGCTAGCTAGTCGGTTGTGTCCTTGGGCAAGGCACTTTACTGACATTGCCTGAACCCAGCGGATTAATGGGTTCTACCAAATTGAAGGAACGTGTCTATCATATACAACACACTGCAATAGCTCCGGTACCCCGACGGTGGGCGCGAGGTGATCTGACGATTGCCCGTGTGATAACCCCCTTGGTTTTCCCATTCACGGGGATACACATGAATATCCTATCCTATCCTATCCTATCCTATCCACTATCAGGTCCAGGGGATTGTGTGTTGTATGCGCTAATACACATGCCATGGCCCAAGATGATTATGGGATTTATATGATGATTATATAATATATGTGCAGGATGATTTATATGTGCTTCTCTTGTTAGAATAGGATATTAATGTTTATCTTCGTGAATGGGAAAATGGGCGTTTAACGCACGGGAAATCGTCAAATTACCTCGCTCCACCAACGATTTACCGGATTTATTGAAGTGTTGGAGAGTTTCCTCAAAATATCAGTTGGCACTTGATGTCCTGACGATTCTTTAGCTAACAGTACTCTGTAATGACCCTGACACAACTCGCAATCCAACTCTGTCATTTTACCTAATTCTGGGTCGGCGCCTGCAAAGGAAGCTGCCTCCTTGGTGTTACGTTCTTTTCGCGGCGCCTACTAGACCAGACGTAGCACAATACAGGACGTCACAAAACGCGCAACTCCAGCAATATCAAAACGTTATTCCAACTCCAAAACTTGTATTCCACTTTTACGTTAGATATTACTAAAATTTGCGTTTTTTTAATATTTTACACAATAGGCTAACTTATGAACTTCACTTCTATACATAATGGAGATACCAATATTAAAAAACACATGGCCCAAGTTAACTTTGGAAATTACTGCAACCAGCTACTTCAAAAACTTTCAAAGGCCCAAAATCTTACACGAGGTATAAATATTGCGCTATAGGCATTGTCACGTCTAATAGCCTCATTTATAACTAGAAAGTGTCAACCACGTGTTTAATCACCACTATTTGTAAAACACATGTTGTGTGCCATATATTCATGCTACAGAGTCCCTAACCACAATTTGTATTTTATACACCGAGTATATAGTTTGTTTCTGCAAGCATAAACGCATGGGTCCCATAGTTAACCAACCAAACTTATTTTTCATGTGCAGTTAAATAAAAGATAAACGTCTTAAAATTTACGAACATTTTACCACAAATATTTTAAATTAAAGCTTCTTTTCAAGCACTGTAGTGAAATAAGGCTAAATTCCCAAAACAGCCCGATTTATTTTTTAATGGTTTCAGGAAATTCCCCTGGGTTTAGTAGATAAGTTTCTGTTTTTATAAGTGACTTATGTTATAGAACAATTCTTAAAGTTTTAATCTGACTTGTAGACTGCTTATTAGAGATGTCAGTGCGATATGGCATGTCTGTTACAATCGTAACTCAAGAACATATCTTCGTTTTCAAGGAAATTACCCAAAGTAAATGTTTTCTATTTTTTAATTGGCACAAAGTGTCTAATGGTTTAACATTTCACTGAATCTGATCAAAATTAGAGCAGCCGTTCAAGCGCTATGCCCCCAAAAGCTAGTTCAAGCGCTCTGCCCCCAAAAGCTAAGAAAAAAAAACGTTTTGGTTTTTAACGTCTTATGGGAATCCCCTTGGATTCATTACCCAAAATTTTTCATTACGATTCCATTATTCCTTCTGGTAGATGTCGGGGCGCCTGTCAAACCTTTGACAAAGAAAAAAAAGAAAAAAAAAAAGAAAAAAAAAACGGACAAAAACAATATGTGTCCCAATTTTTCAATTGGGACCCATAATAACAATAGGCACTGTTACGCCTAATATCCTCATTTATACTCCCCAGTGTATACGCATGATAAAGTGATTTCAATGTAACACTTAGTTTTGGTCGTGGGATTGGGATTGAGATCAAAGCCAGTCAACATATCGCGTGGAGTCAGTTAAGCAAAGTGGTATAGCGCGACAACTAATAATGGCAAATTTGCTATGGTGTTGTGCATTATTTAGACGTTTCTTTAATTTTCCTTAAAAGGACATAGGCTAACCGACTAGCTAGCGACCAGTCTAGAAAGTCTTTGGGCAGTTTGGAACCTGAAACACGACCCATTATTCGACAAAACTTATCAATGGTTATTTATATTCATCTTAAAAAATTATAAGTCTGGCAATGGATTTAGCCATAACAGTTTTGTGACCCAGTTTTATTGGTTATTATGAGTTTATTTCGATTCCGAAAGAAAAATTTTGATTTTACTCCATTGTTTTTAGGGTTACGCTGGTAACTGGTATATTTGGTAGCCAGGTCATTGGATAGAACGCGTTATCAAATTAGATGGGAACTTTCAGGAATCCTAAGTGACATGTCCATATAGTTTCCCTCGACTTTTTATTTAAAAAAAAACAAGGGAAAATGTAAAAATATTTCAGCATTTTTGGCGTTATTTCCGGATTAGAAAGGAATACTTTTATTATGCGTATAAATGAGACGGAAATCCAAAATCTAAGATACATAAATATATAATTTAAATATAAACAAATAGGTGAGCGTATATGCCCCAAACCTATCTTTAACTCTTTTCAGGGAAATCCTCATTACTACATAGGAGGATAGGATAGAATATTAATGTTTATCCCCGGGAAAACCAAGGGGTTTAACGCACGGGCAATTCGGCAGAACCCATTTATCTGCTGGGTTCAGGCAATGTCCGTTAAGTGCCTTGCCCAAAGGCACAACCTACTACATTCCAATGAAACTAGTGATCAGTCACATTTAAGCTTTATACAAAACGGACAAAAATATTTAATCGAGGTAAATCTTATGGCGGTGTTAGCTAATATGGTTTGAATCTATAGTGGCAAATTCTAGGTATATTGGGTCAGAGAAATTCTCGAGTGACCGAAGAATATTAGCACGACTGCCATTTTTCGAATATCCGGCACCGATTATTCAATAACAGCCGATAATGCCAATAAATTGTTAAAGATTTACCGGCCGGTCGGTCTAGCGGTTAAATGCGCCGCCTTTCAATCGAAATGTTGCAGGTGCAAAACTGGTCGCTAGCTACTCGGTTGTGTCCTTGGGCAAAGCACTTTACGGAAATTTCCTGAAGCCACTGGATTAATGGGTTCTATCAAATTAAATGAACGTGTCTATCATATACAACACACTGCAATAGCTCCGGTAACCCGACGATGGGCGCGAGGTGATCTGACGATTGCCCGTGTGTTAACCCCCTTGGTTTTCCCATTCACGGGGATAAACATGAATATGCTATCCTATTCTATTATTCACTTTATGTTGTAAGGAAAGTTGTAGGTGAATAAAATAAACGGAGAAAGGGTCAAAAAGACTCTACAAGCAGCAAAACGGGATATCCGTTATAATATTAAATGGTGTTGTAAAATAATTCTGTTTAATATACACCAGTAACGAAGTTAATAAGTTGGATATGAACATTTTTAAACCGATCTCAAGAAAAATGACGTTGAGTTTTCTATTTCTGACCGAGTTAAGTTTCGAATCCATTATGAGCTCGTAACTAAGACTATTTATATAAAAACATCCGTATACGAATCTGTAGCGTTAACCTTTGTAACAATGCGAATTAAAAAACAGTCACTTTATACAAAAACACAGGTGGCTAGGAGAAAACACATCTTGTTTCCTGTGAAAGTGTAATTGCTTGGATTACCGAGGCTTCTTTCAAGCCTTTTTCGCAGTGTAAACCATTTTGTGCGCTTAACTTTCCCTTATAAATTAAAAGAATTTTCACACATATCACATTACTACGGTTTCTCTCGAGTATGGATCATTTGATGTCTTTGTAAATGGTGTTTTTGTCTAAACGATTTTCCACACATGTCGCATTTAAATGGCTTCTCTTGGTTATGAATCCGTTGATGTACTTTCATACGACTTGAACATGGAAACGACTTTTCACATAAGTCACATTTGTATGGTTTCTCTCGAGTATGGATCATTTGATGTCTTTGTAAATGGCATTTTTGTCTAAACGATTTTCCACACATGTCGCATTTGAATGGCTTCTCTTGGTTATGATTCTTTTGATGTACTTTCATACGACTTGAACATGTAAACGACTTTTCACATAAGTCACATTTGTATGGTTTCTCTCGAGTATGGATCATTTGATGTCTTTGTAAATGGCATTTTTGTCTAAACGATTTTCCACACATGTCGCATTTGAATGGCTTCTCTTGGTTATGATTCTTTTGATGTACTTTCATACGACTTGAACATGTAAACGACTTTTCACATAAGTCACATTTGTATGGTTTTTCTCCGGTGTGAATCCTTTTATGTAATTTCACTTGACTTGTACTTGCGAACGACTTTTCACACACGTCACATTTGTATGGTTTTTCTCCAGTGTGAATCCGTTTGTGTAATTTCAAATGACCTGCTTCTATAAACGACTTTTTACACACGTCGCATTTGTATGGTTTCTCTCCAGTGTGAATCAAATGATGTATTTTCATCTGGATTTTTTGTGTAAACGACTTTTCACACACGTCACATTTGTACGGTTTTTCTCCAGTGTAAATCCTTTGATGTTTTTTCACATAACGTGCACTAGTAAAAGACTTTTCACACTTGTCACATTTGTATGGTTTCTCTCCAGTATGAATTTTTTTATGTCTTTTCATCTGGTTTCTTTGTGTAAACGATTTTTGACACACATCGCATTGCAATGGATTTTCCATAGTGTATATTTGTTTTTAAATAAACAGGCCCGTTTTATGATTTCTACCACAATTTCTATCTAACTATTTATCTTAAGTACATTCAAATCTATTAAAAAAAATCCTTAATTGTTTGCCTTTTGATATTATTTAAAAAAAATAGTATTTAGCGAAAATACATTGATAAACTGCTTATTCATATTCAACACGTAGCACCGCTGTGGGGATTAGCTAGTATATCTTCAGCGACCCACCAATTATCAGGCATGTACTTGGATACACCAAAGAAAACACGACCTCTCTTGTCATTTCTAAAAATGTCCAAAGTCAAAAACAAAGTAACGACAAACGAGTCGTTATTAATGGACGAGCGAAAGGTTTTAACATAAAACAAACCAAAAAGGGCAGCATCGGATAAAGTAAAGAACGCTACACCGCTATAGTTATTGACTGGCACAAACTGTTCACTTTTATTTCATATTTTTCCGTATGACTTTTACTTTATTATTTTCAATCCTACTCGCTTACTAAGTAATATACATTGTTTTGACTTGCCTATTCGCCTCTTGTTTTCGCTGTACTTCTAGGTATGGTTGATTCTGTAAGCTGCATGACTGGTCTATATCAGCGACATTCATTTTTGCTCTAGATTTTTTACTCCTCACTGCTAAACCACATTTCTACAATGGATCCATACATGTTCAAAAACAAACGACAGCGTGGTATTATCGTGGGAAGCGAATTTACAGCAGTGTGAAGGGGAAGTTATAAGAAACCATTATCGCCTATTGCTGTGTCTAGCGCGTGAGAAGTCAGTGATAACGACAATATGAAGCTCACAATAAACAATGACAATTCGAGATCTTACTGCATACCTATATCATTCTTTCTAAAAAGGTGATTTACACAAAGTCATACTTGTAGCAATTTCGTGTCTATGTACTGATTTTTGTTGTATATGAATTCGGTCAACCACGATTTTGAACTATCTGTAAACGGACTTTGGACAACATTTTCACGAGTCATATTGCTTCCTGTCACGTGATATGTGATTGTTTCGTGACGTTTAATAAAGAGCGTCTAAAGCTTTTCATAGGCAAACGATTTCTAAATAGCACAAGGTTTCAACTTGCAGAGTAACAGTGTTCTAATGAACTGGAACAATGTCATGAAAACTACAGACTATATACAACTTTCGATATTAAGGTTTGAGAACGTGATTAAAGCGTCACCGACGCCGATTAAAAAGCCGCACCATCAATCGGTGCCGATAACTCCTTTCGCACCATGTAGATATCGCTCGAACCAAACAAGTCAATTGCAAGTAAACACACAACATGTTTGTGCAAACAAATTTACAACAACAAATTTATAGTAAAGTTGACAAAAAAACCATCAATTTAAATAAGAAATTTCTAACATCTTTTATCAAATCAGGTTCTGTATGATGGGTTATGAATATTCAGACGCTTCGTGCCTATAGCTTCCCGCGGTTATCGTATATAAACTATACAATAAATTGAAGGTCTTTATAAGGGCTACAACATATCCAAAGGAATAATTGGCGAAAAGTCTATAAATGTCCATCTGGATAAGATAACTGTAGCATCTTCCATTCCATCCATTGATGACGAGTTATAAATATTCAGACGCTTCGTGCCTATAGCTTCCCGCGGTTATCGTATATAAACTACACATTAAAATGAAGGAATTTATAAGGGCTACAACATATCCAGAGAAATAATTGGCGAAAACTCTGAAAATGTCCATCTGGATAAGATAACTGTAGCATCTCCCAGTGCACCCACTGTAAAGCGAGTCATGAATATTCAGACGCTTCGTGTATATAGCTGTGCAGAATCAGATTTTATGGTTGGCGGGCGTGTCTATATATTGCATTGAACCTGACCCGAGTTTTCCAACTAATTAGACTATGAATTGACTCCGTCTCGGAAAGTTTTTTTATTGTATCTTATGAACTAATACAATGAAACACATACAGTTTAAATGGTTGTTTGGACATGCTCGAAGCACCGCTACAGCAGGCGATTTTTTTGTCCTTATTCCAAAACGCGTTTTGGTTAATAATTATTGCAAAGACTTTATACACGAAACATCATTTTTTTTAAATCAAAAATTACCATTCGAAAGAGCATGGTTTAATTGGAAAATTGTGTAATTTTTAGGACTGTAGCCCCTCGTTAAGGGGTTCAAATCTTTACTTCCGTTTTTTTCACGTTTAATATTTCTAAGTAAAAGAACTGGTTATTTATTTAAATGGTTGACGTATTTTCCGTGTACTCGTAGCAAACATAATTATGGTTCGCTGACTGCAATCTTTCTCCCATTTCTGCTATTAAAAACAAGTACTCCAACTGCGCTAAGCATAAGCACAACCATCACCAGAGTGAATACATTGTCCATGAAATCAACGCTTTGATCACTAGATTCATCAAGTGCTGTGAAAAATAGATTTGTTAAAACAATGTACAACACTGAAAATGTCTAATTATAAAGTACAATCAAAATATGATAAGATATTCATATTTGTCCCATTGGAAAAATAAGTGCTTGAAGAATTAGATTATCCGTGCCCATCTTTATATAACCTGAGTTTTTGTAGTGTTTTATATCATGAAGACTTTTCTACTAAATACTTACATGTACTGCATGTCCGTCCATCTGGGCCTAAAGCAAACCCAGCATAACACGAGCACACGGCTTGGTATTGGTCGTCCATACTACACTGGTGGTCACAGACCCCAGGCTGCAATTGCAAAATCCAAGTTAACTTCAAGATGACTGTGCAATACAGCTAGTAAGTGGTTAAGAAAACACGTTGCTTTAATTAGGTTAACAAATTCTTTCTGCACAATATTTTTTTCTTGGGTAACCCTACCATCCTGATATGAAGTGTATCAAGTCGTTATTGTACACCTCTCCAAGTACTATATCCAATTAGTTTGCCCAGTTAACAGGACTTGGTTACCTATACAGTGGAAACGGTCGCAATAGGTGGACAAACTCGAGAAAATTTAACAAAATATTTGATGTTAACTGATGAGAAATAAAATAAACGCTTACCACATCACATGGTGTCTCGATTATTACTGGACCAACCGAATAAATTTTAGGATCTTTGTCGTATCCCAAGTCTCTTCGTTTTCTTCCACCACAGACCTGGTAAAAATGCAAAATATTCTGGTTTGAACAAGCCTTTCACTGTAGCTTCCCTTTTTTTCCATTTTGTTAATAATTTCATGTTCATATGGTTCACACCGTTAAATATCTTTAACCCAGTGTTGTTAGGGGTAAAAAGTTTCATATGGAACTCAATTTATCAGTTTTTGGGAGAGAAAATGAGAATTGCAGTTGAATAACAAACCAAGTATCCTGTTCTAAGATTGTCCATGTTAACTGCATCCATCAGCTACTTCGTTGTGTCCTTGGTTGATGTACGCTAAGTGCCCTGCCGAAGGAAACAACCACCTAGCTAGCCCCTGTTTTAATCTTTAATCTTTCAGTTCAGAAACAATGCAATGACTTACTTGGATATTTAGCCAGACATGAAATCAGAATAATTGAATCAACACACTGTAAAGACGCTTGTAATCAGACTGTATCCATCCCATGTCCCAGTCTAAACCCCCATACCCCTATTATTCACATATAATTTAATAAGATGTCTTTTAACCGAAAGGTTGCAGGTTCGCAACTGGTCGCTAGCTAGTTGGTCCTTGGGCAAGGCACTTAAAGAATATTGCCTGAACCCAGCAGATTAATGGGTTTTACTAAATCGACGAAACATGTGTATCATACACAACACATGCAATAGCTCCGGTAACTCGACAGTGGGCACGAGTTGATCAGACGATTGCCCGTGTGTTAACCCTCTAGGTTTTTCCATTTACCGGGATAAACATAAATATTATATCCTTTAGATAAAGTCAAAAAATTGGAAAAACATTTAACATACCGGTCCAGTACAATTGGAAACTGAGCTGAAACAAACAGATACAGTGCAGTGAATGTAAATGCTGCGCGTTGGCGTGCTGACCCAAACAAATGATTCAAATCCAGCTTTGACGTTCATCGACTGGTAGTTGGACACAACATTAATTGCAGCTCGGTCGACAGTAGATGGGCAGCTGGCAGGAAAAATTGGATGAAAGCTGAGATCGGAAATGGATCAGTAGCCATTTAGTATATGTTCATAGCCAAGAACAAATTTTAGATTTGTACATTTGGCCATAAACAGCATGTTAAGATCAGTGGTATTTTGGAAGAAAGGTGAAAACCATGACCAGAAAGGTTGTGGTTTTAAATCTCACTCTAGTTTAAACCCCAACATTATTTAAATATAAGCAAAACGGCTTGTTATTCCGGTCTTTTCAATTCCACATTCACAACTTACCCTGATTTTATCACCACGTATTTTAACGTGTCATTTGGATTGTTGCTTGGTGTTGCCCAACACTGAGACGCCTAGAAATGTATATTAGAAAATTAGCATTCCTATATATACTTTACTGTATACTGTTCATTATGTTGGTAAAATTATTCAAGTTTTTCATTTTTAATTGTTCCTACTGGGTAAATAAATTTTTTTTAGTTAAGTGTGTTGCCCAAATTTTAGTTAAGTGTGTTGCCCAGCTATATAGCTGTGTGTGTGTGGGGGAGTAAATGCCCAGAGCCTATGGTATGACCATGATGCGTCGAACATTTTAATTGAATGCACGAAGCTCGTACCTGTAACACAGCACCAGATAATCCAATCGACGCCTTGAAATAGATGTAATCGCTGACTTTGACGGTCGGTGTTTTGCCGTCAACAGATTGGAACATCGTCGTAAAATTCCGATCCCGGAACAAGTTCAACACAATCTGGAATTGACCAGAAACAGCAGGATTTGCAAATGAAACCTTCCTGCAGAGGGAGTTTTTTTTTAATAAAGAGATATGACAAGCGGACACATACTTAGGGCTGTCTAGTTAAGTAACTTTAAGTAAGAACTATAAAAATGCAATTTCATTTACCTCAATTAATACTGAAAACTAATTTAAGCAAAAAATTATGCAGGAAAATTTTACTTTGCATTTAAAATACAAATAGACATAAATGGGCATATACAAATCACTATAATAAGATACTTACTGAATTTTCGGAACAATCATTGTGTCTACAAGTGCAGTTCGATTGAAAGTGCAGTTGAAAACAGACATCGTGTTATAATATCGTTGCACCTTTTTACTGTCTGCCACAGGTGGTAAACTTCTCACATAGTAAGATAGTCTTATTTCCCGTTCTGTCATCTAAATTGAATTTTATTTTAGAAAAATACAATTGACTAAATGGCAATCGGTTTCGAATCTGCAACCATTCCGCTGAAAGGAAACGCACTAACCCACCGAGCTATTCGAATTAAGATAAAAAGCTAATCAATCAAACAAACTCACCATGACTTGGACCCCACAAGACAATATGTCAAACAGCAGAAAAGTTGCAGACGTCTGGCCATCACTTGTTCGGATAAAGTTTGGTTTGCATGATGCAGAAACGTTTAAAACGTCCTGGCCCGGACCGGCAATAACTAGCCTATCAGCTGCTATTCCAGATCTCGTCAAATTACAAACGTTGAAACTGAAAATAATGGTAATTAAAACTTAAAAGCCCAAAACTCTTTTCATACAGTCAATTGACTCTGGTTGTATTTCACAAACACTTATATCAAAGCGATAATTCCTGTAGAAGGAATCTAAACCAAATCGCTTGTAAAACTACTATGCTGGTTTAGTAAATTCATTTATTTTTTCTTAGAAATTCATAAAGACATATTCTCAGGTTAATTTGATGATGTTATGCAATCTTTAAGTGAAAGATTTGGATAGAACAGAATTTTACATTTAACCATTTTATAAGGGAAACACAGGGACTGTTTATATAATACTGGTGATCTTCATAGCACATTGTGCCCACTTTTAAGTTAAATGTTGTGTCTGTTTATCGCTTTACGTTTATTTCTATGTTGCTTTGTTTTAACTACTGTAGTTTTAAACTTTTCGTTTTTTTGCTGATTTATAATAATTGGTTTTGTTCCAACATACCAGCAAACAAAATTAAAATGTTACTTGTATCTTCTGAGATAAAAAAGAGTCAAATCTAACACACATGTTTTATATGAAGGGCAAATTGGGTCATTAGTTGATTTCCAAAGTTTGCACGCTGTATTATTGTTTTAAATAAAATTAAACACGAACCTATTAAGCTAATTAGCAATATAATTCCTGTATTTTTGTTAATATATAACAAAGAAATCATATTTCAATAAAGTTTTCAAAAGGAATAATTATTAAAATGTTTATTAGGACGTATACCCACCGGATTCCAATGAGATTTTCCGCACAAGACAAAGAAGAATCCAACACAGAATTTTGTAAAGTACTAGGGGGAATGCCTTCTTGTGACGGAGTCATACTACACTCCGCAGTTATATTGGGCAGACCTGTTTTACATAGGTTTGTACTAAAACACGTTAGGATAGGATAGGATATTCTATTTATCACTGTGAGTGGGAAAACCAAGAGGGTTAACACAGGCGCAATCGTCAGATCACCTCGCGCCCACCGTCAGGTTAGCGGAGCTATTGCAGAGCATTGTGTATGATTCACACGTTCCTTAAACTTAGTTGAACCCATTACTCCGCTGGGTTCGGGCAATGTTCTTTAAGTGCCTTGCCCAAGGACACAACCGACCAGCTAGCGACCAGTTTCGAACCTGCAACCCTTCGGCTGAAAGGCCACGCACTAAACCACTAGACTAAGCTTTTGGGTAAACGTCATTGCAAATAACCATCATATAAATTTGTGGTATATACAGAAAACTGCAGGGGGTAGGTTCAAAATCCACAACTTTCCAATGTTATCCATAATCAATTGTAGTGGATTGATAACAGACTTATAAATGCTTATCCTCATGGGTGGGACAACATAGGGAGTTACCACATTGTTTCATATTGCATGAAGTTTAAAAAACTCATTTGATTCTACTGAACCAAGGACCAAGGTGCAGAGTTTTCAAGGAAAAAACTATAAAAAATAGTGCCCAGCGTAGTACTTAGAAAGAAATTTTATTTATCTCATATTACTTAGTAGGAATGAGCAGATTTGACTGTGGTATGCCACCTCTTATGTCTCTGTGCATATATCAATGGTGGGTGGAGTAGGAAAGGATTTAATAAATTATTTCCCTGTGTGGGACATTGATGGCTGTTATAACATGTGTAATTATCAGATTATCTTAGGAGAGGATATTCAGATTTATTCCTGTGTAATCGTAAGATTAGCTACAATCACCAAGCGACCGAACCTCTCATGCCCACAGTCAAGTTACAGTGGTTTTGATTGATGATTTGCTTTTCATTCCATTAACACAAGTCTCTTAAAATTAAGCCACCACAACATATATGTTAATGTATGGTACAATATTGTTATAGTTGTAATGTGTTATTTGTTGCATGCGAATGTTATATATGAAACTTACTGGAGCACATGCCCGAGATTTCTTGATGACCACTACTGCAGTTGCAAACGTAGTCATACAAGGTGGTGTTGTGGCAAATCCCCCGAGGATACATACAATTGTGACTCCCGTTCGTACAAGGGTTGAGATCTGTTGGAAACATCATGGACAATTTAAATGATTACTTTACATTAGTATTGGCAGGTCCACGGTAGCCTCCAGACCGGAAATTTAGGCCATAGAAGGCCTGTTCGTTTCAATAATGGAAATATTACCAAATTTTTATTATAAAATAAATATTACAATGTAATACATGAATGGCTATAGGTTATTAGTATTGATTATAAAATAAATATCTTTATTTTAGATTTATTAAATGTTATAATTATGCAGTACAAATACCAATACAAGGGTTCATGCCAATTCCATCGAAGAATGGATTCTCCTCGTAGCATCCTGAAATAAATTTTGTAGTTATCTATAAAATATAAAACAGTGGAACGTTACTCCACTAGTAAAACAAGCTTTTTCCGATATAGCAAAAAAGCTTTTTCCGATATAGCAAAAAAGCTTTTTCCGATATAGCAAAATTAAGCAAAATCTCCTAATGGTATCCAAAACACTGTAATAACTCTGGTTACTATGGATTCAGGTTATTCAATGATTCCTGTGTAAAAATCGTGTTAACTAGTTAATACAAAGCATGAAAAACTAGGCATGTTCCTACCTGCATCTCGAACTGGGTTTGTACAAAGTCCATTATTACAACCATCACCACTGGGGCATGCAGAACATGGAGGACCTTTCAAATAAGGAACTCCAACCCTTCCAGTTGTGGAGTTTATTATACTGAAACAAAATGTTAAAAGTAAGTGAAAAGACATGTATTCATTACTCCGAAGTGTAGACATGCATTTATTACTGCCAAGTGGTATGGTTGAATATTTTAAGTGGTAACCAATCTGTTTATGACATCACAGCTTTAAATAAATTCAGAGTTGTCAGTTAACTCCACTTGATCAGGTAAAGGATAGGATAGGAATAGAATAGGATATTCATGTTTATCCCTGTGAATGGAAAAACCAAGGGGGTTATCACACGGGCAATCGTCAGATCACCTCGCGTCCATCGTCGGGTTACCGAGCTATTGCAGTGTGTTGTATATGATAGACACGTTCTTTCAATTTGGTAGAACCCATTAATCTGCTGGGTTAAGGCAATGTCTGTAAAGTGCCTTTCCCAAGGACACAACCTACTAGCTAGCGACCAGTTTCGCACCTTCAACCTTTCTATGGAAAGGCGGCGGACTTAACCGCTAGACCATCCGGCCGGTATACTATTTTTAAATCCACCATTTAATATATATTGATTCTTTCATATAATAAATTTGTTATGCACTTAATTATCACACTTACTTGCCAGCTGGTGCAAAGTTGCATGAGATAAACACTGTTTGTTTGGGAGGAATACTGCTAAAAGGGAATTAAATGATTTTAGATTTTTCCGCAACAAACATGTATGACAGAGCTAAAATATGGAATTTGTATCACACACTTCGCTGGTTATTAAGACATTTTTGTTTCCGTTTACTGCCTTGCTGAAGTAGGGTTAGAGATTTAAAACTGGTCCCGAGCTAGTGGGTTGTGTGTTTGAGCAAGAAAACTTGCCTGAACCCAGTGGAATGATCAGTGCTACCAAATTGAAGAAACAAGTTAATCATACACAACACACTGCAATAGCTCCGATAACCCGACGGTGGGCGCGAGATAATCTGATGATTGATCATGTGTTAACCCTCTGGTATCCCATTCACTGGGATAAACATGAATATCCGAAACACAGGAGCAACTTGCTAAAAGCTGATTCCAATCCCACCACCTTTGGCTGATGTCTTGACAGTCCACGTTGACTAGATTAAAGCGACCAATGAAATACCTGGTTTCCCCCCCAACTAGACAAACATATTTTAGTGAAAATTTATATTATTTTGTGTAGGTATCAAACCTTTAGACTTACTTTCTTCTGCACCACGCCTTAGCACATCCTATTTTAGAAGTGTTTGCCCACACCCCCTGTGTGTAGGAGCTACATCTTTGTCCTGCAGCACAACTTTGGTTAGCATAGGTGTAGTGCTTCTCCTGAGAAACAATAAATGGTGTCAACTTATTTTCACGCCAAAATTGTTAACCAGAAATAAAGAAATGTGGTTCCCTGCAGTGTTTTTGTGAAATTTTCGTTGTTGTATTATTTACATTCGCGCGCGCAGGTCTAGTTTTGTTCTTCAAACAAACCTCGGGATCATTATGTAGCAAATCTGTGGTTTTGTTATTATTCGATATGTACCGCGTGTTGTATTTATCAGTTAATATTGGTTCCCTGTGACTCCCCCTACATAAGAGTGTAAAGCTTTAGCATGACTGCAGGCTTAAACATTTCCTAACCTACCTTTTTTCCCACATAATGCTGCAACTTGTAGCGTTTTGATAGGTTTGTTTGGGTCTTTTGTTGCTACCTGTACTAATTTGTTACTCTCGCAATCCAGACTCCATCACGGAAGGTTCTTTTATTGTTGACCAAATGCAGATACAATGAAACACGCATTCATGGTTAAGTCATTAAATGCGGGCACGACTTAATAAATGCATGTTTACTGCAGGAGCCACGGTTCTAAACTGTTAGATATTATTCATGTTTTTAAAACAAAGAGTCATGGCATTATGTAAGAAATAGGAAGTCCAGGAAGTGTTTGACCTTGCGGCCGCGTTAAAGCGGTTTAACAACCGTGTGAAGGGGAAGTCACATGGAACTAAAGTTAACACGCGGTACATATTGAATAATGACAAAAACATTTGCTACAAGCTAATTTTAACGGGGTTTAGGCAGGGTAAGACAAGGGGTAAGCATAGGTGAAGTATTTATTAGGTATTCACGCAGGGTACAGCCAGTCAAAACGGAGTACACAAGGGTGTGGGAATCCCACACGTTTATAATTGTAATATTATATATTTTAACAACTAGATCGCGCCATGCCATGTGTCCATATTTTATGCATGGGAAGTCGCGATTAATTTCCTGTTTTGGACATTTCAGTCGATGAATTATTTCCCGTGAGTTTTCTGATTAACAGCGTCGACGCCTCGTGTATACAAACATGTGTTTCCTGTTATGTGTCTTATATGCAGTGCTCTTTTCCTCGCTGCACCTTGCGTGATAACCCAATAAAATACTTAACCTATGCTACCCCTTCTTTTACTCCGGCAAAACCCGTCTAAAACCAGTTGGTTGCAACATTTTGTTGACCCCTCGTGTGATTTGAACTCGTATCCTTCTGATATGGAGTCGAATCGCTTTCTTATCTTTCTTTCAATTTTCTGCTTCTTTTCGATTTTTCTTTCCAGATTCCACAGACAGTCTGCAGTCGGATGTGTTCAACCGTTCATTTAATGGATCCATCGTCAGAGAATACTGTTCAAGCCATGTCGGTCAAGTTTTCAAGTTTTTCATCTGGGTCACGACGAACAATGTATCAGGTGTGCCGTTTTGCACTAGTCTATGTACTGTATCACAATCGTGTTCCGGATGAACAGCGATAAAAAGGCCTCTCAGCAGCGGATGAATCAAAGTCACGGAAGCCTAACTATTGCCCGGCCATCAGTGCCGCAATAGGATTTTCTACTTTCAGCATGGGATGAGGACCTCGCTCAAGCGAAAAGGGCAGCTTCGGAGAGTGTGGTAGGTATATTTACCACGGAAGTTTATATTTTGTACGTTTGGATCGAGCTGGTCTCGTATCAAGACCAAACGACATCTTCAGCCTCTCATCCCAGAATTCCAGCAACGTCTTTCTACAAGTGTGTGTGTTTGAATCGTATCAATCTGCGTCGTAACCGTTTGACCCAAGGATTTCAACCGAAGACCAATCGGCGAATCAACAAAAGACTGCTTCAGGAGATTCAACCTACGATGACCAACAAACCTATGAACCGTCTGAACATTTATTCTTTTCAAAATGGACAAAGGGAAGTGTGTTGGAATCCCACACGTTTATAATTGTAATATTATATATTTTAACAACTAGATCACGCCATGCCATGTGTCCATATTTTATTCATGGGAAGTCGCGATTAATTTCCTGTTTTGGACATTTCAGTCGATGAATTATTTCCCGCGAGTTTTCTGATTAACAGCGTCGACGCCTCGTGTATACAAACATGTGTTTCCTGTTATGTGTCGTATATAAACTGTATAAGATTTCGTAATATCAGAGAGCTTTTTGGTTAGTCTTCCCTTAGACTAGCTGCTCTCTCATGCTTTAACTCTACCTGCTTACCTATACCAGTGCCAACTTAACCTCTACCTACCTAAGCTATGTCTCTTGTGTAGAGCGCTCTTTTCCTGGCTGCACCTTGCGTAAAAACCCAATAAAATACCTAACTTCTGTTCACCCTTGTCTTAACCTCTGCAAAACCCGTTTAAAGCAGAGCGCTGCTACAAGGTCATAGATTTAGTAGGTAGAAGTTGAGCCAAGCGAGGCTCCACCAAAATGCTCTTTGATATTATAAAATTATACAGTTTATATAAGACACATAACAGGAAACACATGTTTGTAAACGAGGCTTGGACGGCGTTAAACAGAACTCGCGGGAAACAATTCATCGACTGAGCTGTCGGTATGAACAGGAAATTAATCGTAATTTCCTATGCACAAAATCCGGACACATGCCATAACGAATTAATAATAACAATACACAGCGATACAATTATAAACTTATGTTGGATTTCCAGCACATGTCTCTTTGTTTTCAAACAATTAATGTCAATGAGTTTATAACGGTGGCTACTGCAGTAAACAGCTCAGAGAAGCCGAGTTCGGTGTTTATTAAGCCGTGCCCGCATTTATTAAATGGGAAGCCCCTAAATCATTATATGCCTTTTTATTGTACTGTATCTGCATTTAATCAAGAATAAAAGAACCTTCCATGACGAAGTTTGGATCGCGAGAGTCACGAATGAGTACAGGTAGCAACACACCACCCAAAAAACTTATAAAAACGCTACAAATACCATCAAATTACCCATGTGTTAAGTTATAAATATTTATAAAATTGTGCATATTTTAAGCTTGGTATTTTAACGTTCATCACATTCCTTCCTGTGAGCGCGTTTTGCGCGGCGAGACTTTTCGTCGCTAGGGGTCTCCCTTCCCTAATTAGATGAAGCCTAAAGCCGCTGTTGTTTTTATGCGGGAAAGCGGTGATAGGAAGCCAAAAACAGTTTAAATGTACGAGTTTCCGCGGAATTGTTTAAAATAGACCAGACTTTAACAGTAATAAGTAAAACTGGCATGTAGGCGCTAACTACAGTCTAGCGCTAGCCTTGATACAGCATATAAATATTGCCATAAACCGTTGTTAAAAAATATATGCAACGAGATTTTCTGACTGAAAAGATTTTCTGACTTTTGGCTAAAAATGATTGTTGTGAACCTTTATGCAATGATTATAAAAAGATCATTTCTGTATGCAAAGGAACTGGTAGTCATCGATTTCCTAGCAATAAAACAGTAAATTATCGTTGGATTTGGGAGGACTATTCGTGATGGAAAAAGTTCAAATATTCAACGGTGTGCTATGCTCATTTTAAAGATGAGCACTACCTGTTTTATGGTAATGCACATTTCTTGTCCTTATACTAAATGCCTTTTTCCTAAAATAGTTCGTTTGTTTTAATGCCACAATTTAAACCACTTGTGAAGCGCATGAGAAACAGCAGTGTGTAGTGACATTCGCGGTTTATACAATATTTTTTCCACATTGTATTTAGTTATATTAAAAGTGTTGCAATGTACCGCATACTGAACCTAAATATATTTGTTTATTATTTGCACTTTAAATTATTTGCAAAACAGGGAATAGCAGGCATGTTTAAGGGATTCACTGAAGTAGTAAACGAGGGGTGGAAATACACCATAGTTTTAGTTTGACGAATATCATAACAATGCACAGTGTTTATTTTTTAAACAATAATTGTAAGGGCTGTGGTAAAGCATTATTAAACAGTTTGTGCATAAATTTATCCAAGAGATAAATGTCAACTTTAGCAAGTGAAGCCTTAACAACTACGTTGACTTAACGTCATTATTTTTATTATTTTATAATTCATTGCATTAGGTAGTTTTAAAACTTTTTTGTTTACTACACCCCAGCATATTAAAGCGTACTGCAAATATAAGTAGATGAAACTGAAATATAAAAGGCGCAACGTACGAATGTCCAGATACCATCTGACTTTTAAGTTCGCTATATTTAGATTTTTTCCTTCTAAACATTGTATTTGTACATTAGAGTTAAGTTTATCATCGATAGATATACACTCCCAAATACTTCACCGAGTTAACACACTTTAACTTGGTGCCGTCCAACACCACTTCAAGATCATGAGTTAAACTTGATCTAAATGGGTTTATTATCATTCTTTTACATTTTCATTTTTAGCTCTTTGTCATGGTTAGAATTTCTATTTTCATTTCTTCATATTGTGTTTCTAAGAAAGAGGATGGGACAGGAGGATAGGATAGGAGGATAGGATAGGAGGATAGGAGGATAGGATAGGGGAATAGGATAGGAGGATAGGGATCAGGAGGATAGGATAGGAGGATAGACATAGGAGGATAGGATAGGAGGATAGGATAGGAGGATAGGATAGGAGGATAGGATAGGAGGATAGGATAGGAGGATAGGATAGGAGGATAGGATAGGAGGATAGGATAGGAGGATATGATTGGAGGATAGGATAGGAGATAGGAGGATAGGATGGGAGGATAGGATGGGAGGATAGGATAGGAGGATAGGATAGGAGGATAGGATAGGAGGATAGGATAGGAGGATAGGATAGGAGGATAGGATAGGAGGATATGATAGGAGGATAGGATAGGAGATAGGAGGATAGGATGGGAGGATAGGATGGGAGGATAGGATGGGAGGATAGGATAGGAGGATAGGAGG